>JABGLY010001126.1:0-16635 GCA_013623525.1 Fusarium dimerum | reverse complement strand
GCGGTAGGGATCCTCGTAGCGACCACGAGGGGGAGGGGGGGGATAATCGTCGATAGGGCGTCGAGGAGGCGATCGATACCTAGCTCTATCGTCATAGTAATCGCGTCGGGGGCTTCGGTCGCGGTAACCGTATCCTCCACCGTCTCGTCGAGGGCTGTATCCTCGAGGGGGTCCGCGTCGATCGTAATCATCTCCAGGGGGGGGGTACGGGCGTCGGCCAGGAGAGCGGGATCGGCCACGGTCGCGTCCAGGGATGTCAGGCTGAGTCTGAGCAGGTTAGCTTAGTCACATTAGATGGGCAAAGGGTACAAATCCGTACGTCAGCAACACACTGAACTGGCTGGCCCTTGAAGTCGCGGCCATCAAGTTTCTCAACGGCAGTTCTCAAGTCAGCTGCACTCTCGAACTCGACGAATCTGTAAATGTTAGCTAGAGTTGATGTGATAGAGTTTCAAGGAACACGCACCCCCGACCATTGGAATCACGGCCGGTCTCCGAGTACACTACGTCAAGGCTAGATTGACGCGCAAAATCTTTAAGGTCCTATTCCAGAATCCATGTAAGTTGATATCCAGGAGCAAGGGACGCCGGAAAGCTGGAAATCCACAAGAACGAAGATGCCATCCGTCAAGTCAAAAGAAAAAAACCATAGGAACAAGGCCAGGAGAGCGAGCGGGAACGGTCCACAGTTATCATCCCCAGAACCTGATCCTGGCACAGTCCGACAAGTCCAAGGCAAATAAACCAGAGCTCCGCGCAAGGTAAGAAGGGGAAGAAAGTCCGGGAAATCCAGCGACAAGGGGCGGGGAGGATAGACAGACCTGCCAACTGGTATCGTTTGGAAGTCCCGTAATCTGCATCCGGTGAGCGGTTCGACGGGGCCGTGGCGCGGTACGCTCATGGTTGCCAAAGCCGCCCTCCCGCTGCCGGGAACCACGGGCAAACTGGACGGTAAGTCGCTCTCCCATAAAATCAGATCCGTCTGGAGTTGGCGCATTGGTTAGCCTGGGGGTGACGCTGCAAAGGACAAAGGTTGAAACGGTGACGTACGGAAGGCTACAGACGACGGCAGGTTAGCAAGCAATTCATTAAGCCCTGCAGTTGATACATGTTACGTGTTGGTGACATACCCGGGACAACATCTCGAGCATCCATAGGATCCTTGTACTCAATGAAGCCAAAGCCGTTCATCAGCTTGACCTCGGTGATTTCTCCGGTACCATGAGTCGCAAAATGGGCCTCAACATCGGCCTTGGTAGCTGTCGTCGTCGTGTCAGTGGCATAGCTAGGGAGCATCAGGGCTGTGAGTCCGGACCATTGCGAGGGAGGTTCCCTAAGTAGAGCCTGGTGGCCGATACCTCCGTCATGTTGCCGGCGGAGGAGTGATGATATCAGAAGGATCCAAGGTCGAATTGGGAGGTTGTTGATATAAAGCAAAAAAGCGTGGTTGAAACGAACAAGATTCCAGGTCTCCGGAGCCAGAAACGCGTCGAAACCGGGGGCTGGTGTTGTATAAGAAGGAAGAAGGTTGCACCCTAGGGATAGGACAGTGGGTGATGATGGATGACCCGTTGGTTTTGGAGGTGGGAGGAGAACAAGGCTTGCGCTGGGCGCGTGCTACAACTTGCGACTGGAAACCTAAGGTTGATTCTAGTGGCGGGGCGGAGAGAAGTGGCAGAACTCCAGATCGGGAAATAGTGCGAAAGCCACATTTGAAGCTTCAACACAGGCAGGCGCCAGTAATGAATGGTAAGGTAAGGTGCTCTCTCTGCAAGGTAGATCAGAGATGTATGCTGGTTGATTGATAATTTCAAGGGAGGATTTGAGGTGTTCTTCATCTCATCTCATTTTATTCTGATAAGACCAGCCACCAACTTGTCTTTCAAAATGAAATCAAAACAACCAATCGCTCTGGCCTCAGTGTATCATTTATTGTCATCCCTCATCATTCAGAGTGCCCCACTTCATGCTCCTCTCATTAAGTCCCCCCACTACCAACGCCAAACGCCATGCTGGTTTTGATATGGATACTGTTCATAGTTAGGTGCCTTGTGCAAGTTGGATCCTCGTCTACGCTGCAAGCGTCGTTGCATCAACGCCGTATCGTTTTATGTCTCCTCGAAAAGGACCGATACGAGCTCGTCGATGATTGTGAATACCAGATGAGCGCTGCTGAGGTTAGTATATATCATCTCGCAACAGTCGCATCAACTTACTTCAGTCTGGAATTGTTCAGCGTCGCAAAGATACGACGACTAGCAACCTGAGCATTGGCTCTTCCTACCACACTTCCAGCAAGGTCAGGAACAAGCGTCGCGAGCATCAAGCTTGCCTCGGTCCGTGTCTTCTTCTTTTCGGCCGCAGTTCTTGGTTTGCGATTCCTTTGAAGTTCTCCTCCAGGCCACATGCTGTCCTGGACAAGACTGATATATCGCAGCAATGCATCTTCCTGCACAAACATCTTGACGTTATCGCGCACCTTCTTCTCAATGGTTCCCCCCAGGAGCTGTTGCAGCACAACCACCACCGCTCTCCCTCGGAGCCAGTTGTTACCTTTATTCAGCTCAAAGACCTCGAGGAAGATGTCACAGATGGGCTTGATGAACGGCTCGAGTTCTTTATTCTCAAAAGCCTCCAGTTCTGCCTCGGCTTCCGCTGCTGGGAACGAATCTTCGCTGACATTGAGTGGCACAGTGTTGATTTGATTCGTTGCTGCAGCAATGAGATTCTGGCCTGCAACTGAGATCTGATCCAGGACTGGTATGTTGCCTAGAATGTCGTCCATGCCATCCGCGACCGAATCATAGAGTCGCGTCATCATGTCCTTCTTATCTTCACGGTCCAGCAGATCTTGGCCTGGGGCAATAGCGCTCTGCGAGAGAAACGCTCGGAGGTCTCGGCTGCGACAGACTTCAGGCAGGAGTAAGAGCTCGCGCAAGTACTTTTCCAGAGCGACCTGTCTTTTGCGGAGGAACTCGCTTTGAAACTTCATCACCATCCGCCGCCGGGGAAAGTCAAGATTCCTCACGGAAGGGTATCGAGACCGTAACTTCTGGTGCAGCTCATGGAACTCGCTGTAGCGCCGCGATATGACCCATGACGCTGCAGGCATCTGCTCTCCAGCGTTCCTTTGTACTTCAATCACATACAAGGCGAACTCCCTGCCGTCCTCCTCTCGGCCTACTTGGATGGCCTTGATCTTGATGGTGGAGCGTCCATACAAACTATTGTCGCTCTCTTGTACGACGTACTGTTGCCGCTGTAGTTCCTTACGTCGAATCTCCCTTTGAAGACTAGCTTTTGACTTTCTAAGGATGCGTAGTTCAGCAGTATTATTTGTCAACTCTGCCTTTCGGGTCAAAGATTCAACAACCGCCTCTTGAGCAACGAGGCGGTCAATATCATTTGTAAGCGCCGTGATGGCTTCTGCCAACCCAAGATCACCAGGAGCTGCCTCGTGTACTTCATCTTCATCCTCCAGTTGCTCATCGTCAACGCCTCCATCGTCGGGTAGGTTCTTGTCTTCATCGGCAAATAGATCATTGTCCTCAAACACTCCAATTCGTGAGGCAGCGCTCACCAGTCCAAGAGACGAAAGACTCGGCTTTTCCGCTTCTTTCCCGAAAACAGATGGTCTTATTCCCATGTCTATAGATCCACGCTGAGAGTCATTGTCATTTGCCGAAAACATGCTCGAGGCATTATCATCCAGACCAGGCCCGCTGTCCCCAAAAAGTGAGGCTCTGAGGTCCTCAGCTGTTTGAGGCCGATCGTCACCCATGATATTATTAAATGCCTCCTCAACAGCTTGAACGACTTGGTTGTCAGGTTGGGGGTTTGTGTCTTGATCGAGGCTCTGTACAGAATCCATCAATCCATCATGGTCTTGATCATCGTCATCGAAAAGGGGCCTTGATGGCGCTTCGTCAAGCGAACGTCGCGATCTAGACAATGGATCTTGACCATTGCCATTCGCATTCAGTTTTCTCAAGTCTGATGCTGAACCTGTGCGCCTACTGGCAGACGAGAGCTGGGGAGTAAGACGAGAGACTGGGCGAGGTTTCGCGGTCAACGCTTTTGTCGCTGGCTTATTTGTAGAGGCCGGGTTATCGGGAGGGGCAGCTCTAACAGTATTGGCTTGAGCAGCCTCTTGAGCGGCAAGACATTTGTAGAATAGATCCGACTTTTTAAAGCTCTGGAAGAATCGTGACTGCATCTCCTCAAGTACTGAACTCTGTGTTCTCAAGATAGCTCGACGAGCTTCAAAATACTGTGCAGGCGTTGCAGACTTTCCGGCTTTTAGAAACTCTCTGACCTGCTTCTTTGACAGCTCCGATACCTTCAGCTCAGGCTTCGAGAGGTATGCTTCGTTGATCTGCTGAAGATCATCCCTGTCGGATTTAGTCCACATAGGTAATGCAGTAGGCTGTTCGTCGCCGTCATCTTCAAGCGGATTTCGCAGCCCATCCACAACCAGCCAAAACTGTACTAGAGTCATGAGCTTTTGACGATCCATGTACTCCATGAAGTAAGACAGGCCTGAAGAGTCTCTTAGAAGCTCAACAAGAGAAGCGTTTTCCAACTTGGACTGAGAAGTAGCAGCTGGTAGAGATGCTGCTGGGGGAGCAGAACGTCGATCTCCGCCAGCAGCAAGAACATTGACTCTCTGGTCCAGCAGGCGCTTCCCCATCTCCAAGCGGCGCAAGTAGACTGGATCAGTATTATCTTGCAGAGAGTCACGCTTCAGCTGACTTGCTACTTCGCTACGGAAGCGGCGAGCGTCTGATAGGTTATTGACTTTGCGGATAGCACGTATGAATTGTTCAAACTTCCGTTCACTGTCACCAGGTGTCACCCGAGGCATTGCTGTCATCTTGCTTGATTTGGGTGTAGGTGAAGCATGTTGGTCCAAAGCCGCTCGTAGTTTGCGAACGGTCGAACGGTCCTGGAGCATAGAGCGGCCAAGGTTCTCCATTAACTGATTCCAGGTATCAGGTTCAGATAACAACTGAATGACTGGAAACAACACGGCGCAGCTCACAATCTCACGTATTATATTGGATACTGCTCCACTGGCTAGCATGTTATCAGGCAGTAATTGAGGAACGACCTTGGTGACCAAAGACCGTAGGTAGTCCTGCTGCACCATTTTGGTGTCAGGAAATGACAGCGAGGCGGCAGGGTGCAGACGTCCATCTCGGTATTTGGATGCAATAGCCAAGTCGAGCTCTTCAGATTCGGTAACGGAACGGTTCAACTTCCTCCCACGTACTGATTTCTCTGCTTCGTAAAAGTCACGGAAGTGGGCGGTGAGGATCGGTACTAAGCGACTCGTAACCAGATCCGCCAGATCTTTACTTCGAACGGAGTCACTGAGGCTCACGAGAGCCTGTCGTATAGCCCGGTCAACTTCGTTAGGGAAGGCAGGGTTGCGGCTAATATTGGAATACCAGCTGCGGACGAAGTCGCGAAGTATGAGTTCGAGCAGGCCGTCTACTGCTTTGGAGAGACGAGGAGATTCAGCATCAATGGGGGCGGCTTCGTATGATTGCCGTTGAAGTAAAGCCTGTACTTCGGATTTCCATATTAAAGAGTCAAGAAAAATTGGGCCAGGTGGTCTTGAGGTACGGTAAACAGGACGCTTGGAAACAAGACCTAGGGCAGCCAGCAGGACGAGGAGAGTAACGAGCGAACCGGCGACAAAGGCGTGGCCAGCCCAACGTAGGACAGGGAGCCAGCTGACGGCATAGCCCCAGGCTATGAAGGCGGCGACTCCTGCGATAGCGACATCTCTGCGCTTGAGGGCCATCGCCGAGATCGAAACGACATTATTATATGAAAGTTGTAGGGTTGGAGATGGCGGCTCAAGCTATGTTGGGAAGGTGGTGCTATCTGCTTGGCGGTTTATCGATTACAGTGGATGCTGTAATGTGGGCGCCCACCTTCCTGTCGTCAGAGGGGCAGGGGTTTGTCTCGGTATTTCGGTGTACTAATCTACCACCTACCATAACTATAACATCATCATACCGGTGAAATTCAAATGGTCAAGGTATTGCTTATCAGAAGATGGACACGAATCTGAACAATAGATGAATACATGGAAAGTATAACTGATTGCGATTTCAATTTCTGAAACTATAACAATTACTAATCTACACGCGAACTAAGTATTTCTTCGAGTCACTTATATCTCCAAGCACATAGGGTTCACAATTAAGGAAGCAATATATAAGCTCAGCTATACTTGAATATTAATCATTACTTTTTGCTTATCACCATGGAGGGTCTTCAAGTCTCTTAAACAATGCCACATACTTCTGACCATTGTTCCTTGCAACCTTTTTGCCCTCTTCTGTCTCAACCAGCATGACCTTGACACACTCATCCGCTTCCTCCTCTTCCTTGGATACTCGTTCAAAAGACGGGTGAGTCTCGAGATGCTGGACCATCCAGAGGTGCAGGTCTTCAACATCTGTGATTGTGTAGATGATACCACCAGGCTTCAAGGCAAACGCATACTCCGAGTTTAACGTAGTAGACACGATTCTGGCCTTGTGCTTTCGTGCTTTGAAGTGAGGGTCAGGGAAGCAGATGAAGATCTTGGATAGCTGGGCCTTCTTGAAAAAATTGGGAAAAAACTTCATCGTGTTGGCACGGATGCATCCCACGTTTTGATAGAGATTGTCTGAGTTTTGTGACCTCAATGCCTTGATACGCTCTTGAACAAATTCAGTCACTTGAGTACGAATTTCAAGACCTAGATAGTCAGCTTGTCTCCTTATCCGCACAAAGCCATGCTCTCTCTCTCACCAAGAATGAGTGTATCAGGCAACTTGGGCGCCAGGGCAGCCAGAAGGCCACCGAATCCACAACCAATGTCAACGACCTCGATATCTTGCCTTAGACGAGGTGGGTTGGCAGTATCTTCTGAGGTCTCCTCAACATAATGGGGAAAGTATGGTGACCAGTCCATAGAGTCTGGTGATAGCGGACTATTCATGTCAGATAATGAAACTCATGGCATTCCAGCGCAAGTCACATACTATTCTAGTTGATGGTCAGAGAAAGGGTTCGCATGCGCTCGCTGGCGGTAGAATTTTTTGCGTGGCAGTTGTGTGACGCCATCCTTAGTGATGGCACCGCGATGCCTCTCGCGGTTGACTTTTTTGTTCGGCGCCCCTGGCATCGTGATATTGGTTGGCTGCGGCGTGAAATTCTTGGAGTCGCAAATATCCTTGAAGCAGGGTCTGGGAACTTCTTGCTCAAGCTCTGATGGCCCAGGATGTTCTGCGCTCATCCCTATCAGGCAGGCGGTGAGACCCCGGTCAAGCACATGCAATTGTCAGGACCGATAGGTGGGAGTCAGTGCTCAGCTCAGGTCTTCCATAACTTACGACGGACTCTGGCTTGTGATACCTCCTTCTCGCAACTACAGCAGAAGAAAAAATCACGATATCTGAGAGAAATGTCCTTTTTTGCCTCCAAACAGTTTTTCGATTATCCCGCGATGTCTACGGTGCACTCGGACTCTTGGAGTTTGTTCAGCCCTGACCTGAGCAAGTATGCATTCATCATCAATTGCATCTCCTTCATTTGTGTAAGTGCAGCACAGCTCAGATGACTCCTGATTCTCCTGATGACACGACTGACAACCGGATAGCTCGGACTTGGCCTGATGTTTATCGTTCCTCTTGGTCTTCTCATTCTGCTCGACATATTTCTTTGGATCTGGAGGACCATCAACAATCGAACTCCCCCACCACAAGTCCCAAAGCCCGTTCGTAATGCGACCGACAAACGTCCAACAGCTGTAGCTACTGGTCACGAACCTACACCTCGTTGCTAAAAAAAAAGTACTCGTATAACGTTCCACAATTGTGTATTCATATGTCTCTCGATACCGTTTTATTTTCTATACTCGTCTATTTTAAACGATCTGGGGTAGAACCTTGATCAGATCTGCTGTCACTCCCATGGCAGTAACATCACCACCAGCACCAGCGCCTTGGACAATCAAAGGGTTGCTTCCATAGCGCTCGGTGTAGAAACTGATGATATTGTCGCTTCCCTTGAGTGCGGCAATGGGGTGGGAGCGATCGAACTGCTCGAGGCCGACCTTGACCTGCTTTGAGACAGCGTCAATGCTTCCAACAAATCGAACAACCTTGCCAGCCTTCTCAGCTGCAGCCTTGGTCTCCTCCATCTGGCTATCAAACTCGGGCAGCTTCTCGAGGAACTCGTCACCACTGGTGCAAGACTCAAGCTCCTTGGGGATGAGGCTCTGCACGGGGAATGAGGTAGGGGACTCGACGGGAATGCCAGCAAGTCGAGCAAGGATAGTCAACTTTCGGGCGACGTCAAGACCGTTGAGATCGTCTCGAGGGTCGGGCTCAGTGTAACCCAGCGACTTGGCCTTCTTCACCTCGTCAGACCATTTACCACCCTGGCCTTCAGTTGGGGCAAAGGAGTTGAAGAGGAATGACATTGTGCCACTGAAGACACCCTCGATCTTGGTGACCTTGTCTCCGGTCTCAACCAAGTCCTTCAAGGTAGAGATAACGGGGAGGCCAGCGCCGACAGAAGACTCATGGTAGACGCGAGCACCAGAAGATTCGGCGGCGGAGAAAATGTCCTGCCACAGTTTGTAGGAGCCAGAGAAGGCCTTCTTGTTGGGAGTAACAATACTAACGCCCTTGCTCAGAGCAAGAGGGTATGCATCGGCAACATCTTGGGAGCTGGTGTTGTCGACAAGGACAACCTTTGCAGGGGCGGCAGCGAGGTAGTCGATGACCTGGGGGAGAGAGAGGGGAGTCTTGGAAGAAGCGGCAAGGGTGTCAGTGACGTTGTCTAAGCTGACGGCAGAGTAGTCGTCGTTGTAGAGAGCCTTGCGGCTGGTAGCGATATAGGCGAGCGACAGCTTGGGGGAGGGTCGTCGAGCAGCAAGAGTCTGGAGCTGATTGATGAAGCACTTGCCGACACCGCCGGCGCCTGTTTCAATGTTAGTAGAAGAATCATTGTTCATAGTATGCAATTCTACTTACCAATAATGGCAATGAAGACTTGCTTGGGGGCAGACATGTTTACTGCACTGAATCAATAGAATATTAGCCGTGAAATGCAATGAACAAACTTAAGTCTGAGGTCCGATGGCGGGGCAGCTGGGAGGGACATTTGAGCACGACACAGTAACCCCGCGGTGGGTTACCCTATTGAATTTGAACGAATTAACGAATCAGAATGATCAGGTCATGGCCTATACAACCAGCAGTTCATGATTATCGATGGTGATCCATCAGCATCAGATCTAGGTTTGTTGGTAATTGTCGCTCTTGTTCAAGGGGCTTTATTGTGTGCTGTGTTGAGGATTATCTGAGCCAGTTGATATGTTGTAAGAGCAGGTGAAATTGATTGCCTCAGGCCCAGGGGTCGAGGATCCAGTGACAAGAGCTTAACATTTTCCACGTCTAGACGAACAGTGTTGATCAACCATATCACATCTCAACCCAATTTTCATCATAAACAGCATGCCTCAAGACCCCAATCTATATGGCCAAAGGCCTAAGAAGAAACAGAAGCGTGACACGAATCTGTCTACATCGCTTGATTTCACGGCACAGCTGACATCACTCTTGTCAAACGCCTCATCAGGTGCATCAACAAGGTCACGCCCTACGAAAGATCGCAAAGATGACATTTTTAAAGGTAGCAAGCAGAAACGAAGCAAGGAAGACGAAAATGATAAAGAGGCGAACAAGCTGCGCATAAAAGAGGTAGCGGGAACCGAAGATGAGACGAAAGAGCTTGCGCGTGCTCGACGTAGGATGGAGGAAAAGGCTCGATTATACGCAGCAATGAAGAGGGGGGATTACGTTCCCAGGGAGGACGAGGCTGCGCCGTTAGTTGATTTTGATCGCAAATGGGCAGAGGGTGAGGAAGACAGGGAGAACTACTCAACGAGCAGCGACGATGATGAAGTAGACGAAGGTGGTGAAATGGTCGAGTATGAGGACGAGTTTGGCAGAGTACGACAGGTTACAAAAGCAGAAAAGGACAGGTTGGAACGAAGAGCAAAACGGGGTCTGCTGGGTGCTGAGGAACTGGAACGAATGTCGGCACGACCAAGCGCCCCCAGCAAGCTCATCTACGGTGACGCTGTTCAATCCATGGCGTTCAACCCTGAAGATCCAGACAAGATGGCAGATTTGGCACGCAAGCGGGATCGAAGCGCGACACCACCGCCGGCACAACACTACGACGCCGATTGGGAAATTCGTACGAAGGGCACTGGGTTTTTCAAATTCAGCAAGGACGAGGAGGCACGAAAGGCAGAGATGGAATCGCTTGCCGAGGAACGGAGTAAGACGGAGGAACAGCGCCGTGTTCGAGAGGGTCAAAAGGAAATAAGGCGGCGCGAGATTGAAAAGCGGCGCGAGGAAATGGCAGCGCGGAGAGCGAAAAAGCAGGCTGATTCATTTTTGGATAAATTTGACGGATAGACCCTAGATTCGACGTATTTACCATCGATTGTCGATTTGATATTTTGATAATTCCGTCAAGACGGAATATGGCCATGTTTGCAAGATTCCTCCTCAACTTCGATCGATGATTTGAAAGCCAGTCTTCAGGTGAGATAAATTGCAGCTAACTCAGTGTGGTTGCTCCGAAGCCGAGCCAAGACATTCCAGTTCGAGAAAAGAAAATGTCGACCTGCTTTGCTTTGCATGTGCATATCCAACTAGAAACCATCCTGGCCTAGTGCACAGAGAAGTGTTAGAAACTTGAGCGACTTTACAAGGGAGCCGATTCCGCTCCAAGAATGTTGATATTCCGTTGTTGATAACCCCACAAGGTACAAAGTTATCAATGTTTGGGTTTGGACTCCTTGGCACCGTTTCGCTTAGTTTGACATTAAGGGCGCGATAAATGAGAGATATTTGTAATTACTGTAGAAGATCAAGGTAAACTAAACTGGGTATGTAAGTTAATCCTGTGACGGAGGGTATATGGCAGCTGCAGGAGTTTGGTATGAATTTGGACGGCCGTGAGCTCATCCCAACAAAGCAAACAATGCAATGGCAGGCTTCCAACAACATGTCCAGGGAACCAGTTATCTCGGAAATACCTAGGTAGCATGCATATCGATGCAATGCTTACTTCTCTCTATAACGTGGACAGCAGCTCGTCAATGGAAGGGCGGCCGCCTTTAGAGCAAAACCCTCGTAAAAGTTTTCTAGACACAGTGCGAATAGCAGAACATGACTGGTGGGCTTTACTGTGAAGAGTTGAGAAATTTGGGGATCTTCGCAGCGGACTGGGCAGGCGGCCCAGGGAAGGGCAGACTGACAGGCAGACAACGACGAGTCAAGAAACAGGCTCTAATCGTTAGAGGCTGTCTTGAAATAGGCTCGTCGTAAGCCCAAACAAAAGACAAACAGGGTTGAGAGATTGGCTGGTTTTGTCGCTAGGAAATGTAGGCATTGGTAAGCATGACACTGGGCTCGGTCAATAGAACTTAGAGGAGGGCATGTTCTGTTGTATCGGAGTAGGGGCTTTGGCTATCTAACGCTGCAGGTGAAATCCCACCAACTGCAAAGGGGGGGTGCTGCTTGTTCGCTTGCAGGAGATTACGAGGCCTATTTCCGTAGCCTAGGAGTGGAATGAACGCGTCTTACCTTCGAGTCCTTTCTCAATAGTGTCAACATTTCCCTGTTGTCGAGTGGGTTTGCACAACTTTTTTGTTAGTTATCGCTAAGAAAAAAAAAAGATGAAACTGATGCTGGTAGTGCCTGGGATTATTGTTGTTGCATCCTCCCAGGGCGTCCCAAGGATCGCGCCGTCTTGGATATTGGTTGCACCAGAAAGGCTCAGTAGTCTCAGTTAGGTTAGCGCGAGAAAGTGTGACTCATTGCCGGTCCCATATCTGTCCGAAAGAAACGACTGGCTGCTGCGGTACGTGTATCCACTGGAAGAACCTTAGCAGCTGGCAGCACGCGTTGCAGCCAGAGATTGTTAGTGCGCACCCCAGCCCCGCAATCTCGGGGCTGTACCTCAGCCAGCCGCACAGAAACAGGCCCGGGTTTGCTGCCTGAGAAATACAAATTCTCCCCGTTTTCCAGTCCACAACACTTCTTCCTTTTCCTCTCTTCTCCTCATCCATCACCATTCCTACACAACACATTATTAAGTCTACTGCCTTGGGCCACCATCAAGATGTTCTAAACAACTCTTCCCCAGAGTCTCTTTCCCCCACCGCCAAAATTACGTCTCACGACAGAAACAATATCAACTCCACTCAACCCCCCGTTCAGCTCACCTTCCGGTCGACCTGAACTTTAGCACTGCTCTGAACAGCATCAGCTCCAGTTCCCCAACTACCGCCAACATTTCAGGCATAGACTTTTCAGTCTTCACCACGGATCCTCAGTCAACATGGCTTCCCTCCACGAATTCCCAGAGCCTGCCGGCACCTACCGAGCATCAATTGACTCCCGAATCACCACAACAGGACTTTGTCTTGTTCGATCAGCCCCAACAGCCCCCTAATCGTTCTTCAGCCTCGCTGTCTAACCAGCGCCGTCATCCATCGCATCAACACCGTCGCCAACAATCTGTCTCAGCCGCCTATCAGAACCAGCGGGTAGCTCAGTTGCTGCAGGCCATAGGTCAACAATCGCCGTCCACAGTTAACCACAACCGTCTCTCGAATCAGTTTTACGCTTCTTCGGCCCCATCATCATCTACTGCATTGCATCAGCAGCAGCGTCGCCCTACCAGGCCCCCTATTCCCCTCTTTTCACAAAGCACCGGGAGTGTTCCACAAACCGCCAAGATGATGAACGCCGCAGGTTTGTCAACCGAACAATTCACTTTTCAAAGCACTAGCTCACAATCTACAGACGTCGAACTTGAGGAGTTTACTGCCTTTGAGGGCGGTGCCTCATCGGCCTTTTCCTCGCCTGTCGTCCCCAACGTTTTTGATTTCAGTGGCAGTGCCTCCAGCTCTGTCTCTAACCTGGGAACTGTTTCTCCCCAGGATCTCCTCGTTCAAGAGCCTTTCATGTCTGCTCCGAACTCTTCTGCTCTCACTGCCTTGACATCGCCTTCCATCTACAACGAGTCTCCCGACTTTGATGGATACGATGTGTCTCCCAACTTTGGCAGTGCTGACTTTGACACCTCCGGTGACCCCTGGTATCCCCTGTTCCCTCAGGAGACCGCGGTCGTCCCTGCGATCCCCAGCTTGGACAACTCACCGGAGCAGAAGTCTGAGGATTATGAGTCTCCCGGACAATCGTCGCCTTCGGGTCGACGAAAGTCGGGTACCTCACCGACCACTTCTACTCGTCACTCTTCTGTTGCAGGCGTTGGCTCTCGCAAGCGAGACAAGCCTTTGCCCCCCATTATCATCGACAACCCTAATGACACGGTCGCTATGAAGCGTGCACGAAACACGCTGGCTGCACGAAAGTCGCGAGAGCGCAAGGCTCAGCGACTCGATGAGCTAGAAGCCAAGATTGCCAAGCTTGAGGCTGAGCGCGATCACTGGAAGAACATTGCGCTTGCGCAGTCTGGAGCGTAATCGGATTAAAAGTGGAATTTCTCTCTTTTCGCCTGTTGAAGGATACCGCCAAATTGTTTTTTTATAAGTTTTAAGGGTTTAATGGTTATCGGTCGACCATTTTGTCGACCAAGTTTCTAGTTCCAATGTTATTGTATTGAAATTGACCTTTCGTTTCTTTGAAGTGTGATGTATCGTGAATTGATCTGCTGTTCTGGTTTCCTTGCAGGCGTATTTCGTGGACATGGCCTCTGGTCTGAATGCTGGAGATGCTGTCAAGTTATCGCTGTGAATCTTGACAATGTCTTTATTATTAAGGAGCTCTTATCCTCCTATCAGTTCAACTCGATCAGACCAGGCTCATACGTAGTTTCCGTAGTACATGTACTGTATCATTTACCCCGCCGCGTTCCCCTCCTTGTATCGCGGGGACGTAACGTTATGATGTATTCATGGATTAAGTGATGGATCTGCAATGAAATGACCGTATTGATCAGTATAGAAGGAACTTTAGGCTTGGTTGGCCGTCATTAAGATAAAAGAGATGGATGGTTTCTCCTCGATTACTCGAGAGAGTGATTTTACACAACACAATATCTAGGCTTCACACTCTCATCAGTCAATCATTCATTCACAATGGGCAAGAAGCGTGTGTTGATTAGTTACGGTGTTGACGTCGATGCTGTCGCTGGATGGCTTGGTTCATATGGAGGCGAGAACTCTCCTCATGATATCAGCCGAGGTTTGTATCTTCCAAACGTGTATGTACGTATGTAGGCACAGGATACCAGGCTGAATATTATCTAGGCATCTTTGCTGGCACCGTCGGTACAGAGCGTCTGCTCAAATTGTTTGCCAAGTATGATATCAAGACAACATGGTTCATCCCAGGTCACAGCCTAGAATCTTTCCCCAACGAGATGGCCGCTGTCCGAGATGCTGGTCATGAGATTGGCCTCCACGGATATTCTCACGAGAATCCTGTGGACATGTCACTTGAACAGCAGCGGGATATTCTTGATAAGACGTACCGGATGTTGACTGACTTCTGCGGCGGGAAGCCTCCGAGAGGAAGTGTTGCGCCATGGTAATGGCTATCTGTTGATGGCTGTATGACAGACACCTTGCTAAATGGTCTATCAGGTGGGAGACGAGTGCCGAGGGAGCTAAACTTCTCCTCGACTATGGTATCGAGTACGATCACAGCATGGCTCATCACGATTGCCAAGCGTACTATCTCCAAACCGGCGAATCGTGGACAAAGATTGACTATGGGAAAAAGGCCGAGGAGTGGATGAAGCCTCTGAAGAAGGGCATCGACACTGGGCTTGTAGAGATTCCCACAAACTGGTATCTGGATGATCTCCCGCCCATGATGTTTATCAAATCAGCGTCCAACAGTCACGGCTTCGTCAACGCCCGAGACGTGGAGGATATCTGGCGAGATCATTTTGATTATTTCTACAGGGAGTATGATGAGTTTATCTTTCCGATTACCTTGCATCCTGATGTTTCTGGACGGCCGCACGCTCTGCTGATGCATGAGAGGTGAGTCAACTAGCCTCCCAAAGAAGAGGGAAAAGGGCTATGAGAGAGAAGGATTGGATTACTGATTTTGTTTGGCGGTAGATTGATTGAGCATTTCAAGAAGCATGAAGGGGTCGAGTTTGTGACCATGGGGGAAATGTCAGATGATTTCAAGAGGAGGAATAAACCAGCTGAGGGAGCATTGATGCCATCGGAACCAGGGGCTATATTGAGAAAGTAGACATGTATTCTTTTTCTTCCTAATAATGATTGCTCGTGTTCGAAAGGGATAATGCAGTTGTCAGGACACAAGAGAATATTATCGTGATGAGAGTCAAGTCACAACAACAAGTCCACTCCTTGCGTGCATATTTATTATTTAGCATCAATCCATATATTCTTCACCGATTCTTTTCGCATTACGGTAGTTCTTAATCCAGTAAGCACCGAGCAGGGCTCATGTCATGTCTACCATCTAATTAAACCGAATCCTTCGATGGTCAAGTCGGCCTGAAACATCCGGTAAAAAAAAAAAAAAAAAGACATGCTAACAGCGCTATGATCGCTTCGGAAATAAGAGTCGTTTCGTTTTATAGGGGGGTTGGAATCGAAATCGTGAGATGATGAGTAGGGCTATATTTAAGTAAATCTTCATTTGCTTCCTGAGGTTCGAGATCGAAGACGTTTTTCTTCTTCTTCTTCTTCTTCTCCTTCTTTCCATTGTAATCATACGTTCGTTACATACTCAAGCATTCACTCGTTTAATAAAGTACTACTGCACCAAGTCATTCGTTCCTGTTAATCATGGCTTCTAAATTCCTCACCCTCGCTCTTCTTGCGTCCCCCATCCTTGCCAAAACCGACATTGGCGGCTGCACGTACTACGACACAGTTATCAAACCCAGCAACGACGTCGGCTACGCCTCTCGCGTCTGGTACGTCCCCGACACTGGCGAGGTCTGCGAGATCCTTGACTGCGGCGGTGGCAGAGCACCACCCAAGACCACCGTGCCAGGATGCGCCGCCTACGAAGGCACCGAGATGTACTCACCAAAGTACATTGATCTGAAGACGCTGGATGGAGCTGCGTCCACGACGGAGCCCGAGGTGACGAGCACAGAGGCGGAGGAGGCGAGGGAGACTATCACGGAGGCGCCTCTGGAGACAAGCACTGGGGTTACGAGCACAAAGACATCGCTCGCGACGGAGGTCAAGTCGTCCGACAGCGTCGACAATGAATCTGCTTCGACGGAGGCTCCTCGAGTGACTACTTCGGCCACGACTGCTGGTTCTGAGGCAACAGCCATATCCGAGTCCGAGACCAAGTCCGAGTCCGAGTCTGAGACAACCTCTACTGAAGAGGCCGGCTCTGCTCAGACTCCCGCTACTTTGGCCTCTACCGCTGGAGCTGCTGTCCACACCGCTGGAGCTCTGATGGTCATGGCTGGAGCTGCTGTCTATGCTGGAATCATGTAAAGTGTTGGAAATACGACACAGACAAGCCCAACATCCATTCTACTTGTAGTCATATCAATACCGTATCCTTCTCC
>JABGLY010001115.1:0-10450 GCA_013623525.1 Fusarium dimerum | reverse complement strand
CTGCAAGGTGGGGGCGGGGCGGGGGAGAGTCAAGATCTCGGCCGGCGCGCCGGCGGCAATCGATAGGTAGGGAATAGAATAGGGACGGATGAATGACGGGAATTGTGGAGAGGCCGATGAAGTAAACTGCTCCGTTGAAATGACCTCAAAACAACTTTATCCGTCAGTGCTACTTATTGCAACACGAATGGCTCCTTTAGATCGTCGTACAGGAACTATGGCCAATCGCTAGTATTCAGTAATTTGCTATTGTTCTAAAGTCTCGACTCTTAATCAAGTCTTTAAAGTGTGTTAAACACCATCATGTCACATCGTATACAAATGACCAGCCCCTACCCCTTTCTTCTTCCTTGTATATTAGAAATAGCAACGAAGAAGACATGGTAGAAGTTAGATGATTGTGCGTAGTCGCAGAAAAAGGATGCATGTGCTAAAATCCACTTCGCTACGAGATCCTTCACCTGTGGCCTTGTGAATGAGATCGATTGCCTTGTGCGGACCGGTTTGGTTTGTCAATACTAACCTTTTTAGGAGGGAAAACGTTTTGACGCTCTTTTTGGAAGGTTTCTTTCCTTACCGGCCAATGACAGGCACCTGGAGAGCATGCAGGCTGATGCAGTGGCCTGTTAGCTTTACGGTCGGTCAAAGGAGGGTACAAAATAGTAGAACAAAAACACAACTGTGGTGGTCATCACATTGGTATAGAGGGCCTGTTCTATGTCCCATCTATTTTCACCCCTAGTCAGATCTCCTTGTCGTTTTGCTACATGTATCCATCCATAGATGCAGATGCAGGAAGACTACCAGCCGCACAGAGTCGATGGGCAAGTCGATATCGAAAATGGTAGGGAGGAGTAGTTAGAATGAACAGCACTGAGAAGGAAATAAAGAACACAATACTATAGTATAAATATGCAGGTTTTCTTCGT
Source organism: Fusarium dimerum (assembly GCA_013623525.1). Taxonomy (NCBI): domain Eukaryota; kingdom Fungi; phylum Ascomycota; class Sordariomycetes; order Hypocreales; family Nectriaceae; genus Fusarium; species Fusarium dimerum. The sequence continues at coordinate 9,521 of JABGLY010001115.1, read as the reverse complement.
TCTCTTCTCCTTGAAGGCCACGGACTAGGCAGCTTCAACCTTCTTACAAGTCTTCCTTTCCACATACCTTCCATGCTCATATCAATCAGAAGAACCAAATCTCGAGATCCTACACTCATGCAAACACACCCTTCCCTCCTACTGCCATCACATTGTTTTTTTAATCTTCTATCCTATTGCTAATTTGGTTATTCTATATTGGCTTTGGTTAATCACACCCATCACCATGACCAACACCCGAAACTCGACTTATCCTGGTGTCGTCGGCGGCACTTGTGGGCATGTTCCCAATACATAGATCACCAACTCCAAGTATCTAACCAGCCTATTCATAGAAACAATTCTGCGTCGTCAATGCTCCTTTGGTTCATCCACGACTCCCCCTCTGTCTATGATCATATAAGACAAGGTCCCACTGCTGCATCTCGTAACACCGCCCCGCCAACTTCCTCGAACGTCCTCGATGAGAACAAACAGCATGATCAGTCTTGCCAGATTGTTCACCCTCAGCCTGAATACCAGGCCCAAGACGTTGCTGGTACAGCTGCAGTTGGGTGTCCACGACAAAGATCAAGTCAAGCTTCTCTCCACGGGTTTGGCAGCTGGGCCAACGCCACCTCAACTCATAACGGAATGAATGGAACACCCCTCTAGCATGGCCTATGCCGTGTTGTTGTCTGTGAGTGTGATATACTGGACCATAGTTCAACAGCTTACACTACCCTAGGTGATCAAGCTAACCACTCCGAGACTATGCTCATATGATGAACGCAAGATGAATGGCCTAGATACGAAATGACCCAAGTATAGTGGGAGTCTGATTTGAATGTTGGGTATATATCGGTTTCTTTTGTTGTTAAGATGTCATCACACCGTAAGCAGGCGGTTGGGAAAGGGATGGAGGGAATTGACGTAGACTCGTAAATGATTGAACAGCAAGGGGAAAACAAGAGAAGGGACTGATAGAAGGTAACGATAAATGAAATGCGTCTATTATGCGCCTTTTGATGTACATTTTTTGCACACATATAATTACACTGCTGCCGAATCGCTTTGACACGACCGCCTCCATCGCTCTTCCACCCAACCAACTCACCGCAACACTTACTGCGGCGTTGAGTCTGTGTTGGATTTTGATGCCTCGGGGGTAACCTCCGACAATCCCGCATTCTTGAGAGCAGCCTCCTTCTTCTGGGCAATAATGGCGCCCAACTTCTCCAACATCTCCTCTGAGAGCTGAACCTCATCCTCGGAAGCATGCAACTCGCGCTGCTGAGCGTGGAATTCGTCCAGAGGTGTTTGCATGGTAACATGAGACTCCTTGATTGCCTTCTTGGCCGCCTCTTCGGCCTCCTTCTGCTGGATATACCACTCCTCATGGCGTGTTCGGAACTTGGAGAACTTGTTTCGCAACTCGTCAATGACGGTCTCGGGCATAGGGGGGGATAGTAGGTTGTAGTAGAAGCTTCGATCCTCGACTTGCTCACGGATGGTGTCGGAGTCGTAGGTCTGGTATTCCGGTGCCTTTACCTCGGGCCAGGGGATGACAACGTTGATTCCGGGGACAATGCGGTCCCACTTGTTTCCGTGCTCCCAGCGTTCGAGGGTCATGTTGGGCGACTTCATGTTCGGAGGGACAGCCTTGAGCTGGTGAATGACAACGTCTCTCGTTACTCCAGTCTCGGGGTTGGTGATGGGGTAAACGAGGCGGATGGAGCCGATGGAGAGAGGCATTGCCTGTGAGCGGCTGTCGCCACCAAACATACCAGCGGAGATGGCCTAAAGATGTTAGCAATTGTCCAGGTACATCTATCGTTCGACAATTCCTACTCGGTGGTGATTCTCTAATGTCACGAATCCTGCTTGCGCATTGATGGTGCGAATACGATCGATCTTGCCAGTATCCGGTCCGTCCAGAATAACCACTCGGTCCGAGACAGCAAGGTTAAGCTGCTTCGCGCCACCAGCCCAGGCACATCGCTGCATGACAACCTCAGGGCGAGGTGCGTGAAGACCATAGTTGGACCAATCCGTCCTCACACTCTCCTCAAACACACCATAGCCATTGAATCCCAAATCACGCTTAGGAGCCAGAGGTCCAAGCTCCCAATCCTCTGCTCTGGCACGACGAGCTTCTCGGAGGTTATGCTTAACTTCGCTGACGGCGTTTCGGAGGGCTTGTCGGTTTCGGAGCTGGTAGTTGTTCTGTTCAGCCACGGCCTGCTTCCTGGCACGTTTGCCCGCCTGGCGCTGGGCCTGGGCGACTCGCTTTGCGAGCTTCTGCATTTCTCAGTTGGTAAGTTTGGCTGTATAGAGCATTTAGCAGCCCATTGGGATATGTCGAGGTATCAGCACTGAATTGTTGCTTGGGCTTGTCGTTGAAGTCGTCCTTGTGGGGATAGCATCTGGAAATTCTCAACAGGGTCACGGAACAAGCCGCTCGACTATGTGTCAACAGATAGTACGCACTGTCTCTCGCACCGTGTTACAGTGGGGATAAAAGGCGTGGTGTAAGTGAAATCAGATATCTTTCTGCTCGTGCATTTTAACATAATTCATTATGTTGTATTTAATATTCAGGAATTTTGGCTATTATATATAATTTCTCATTTGAGAGTTATCAGCACGACGAGAATACAGACTTTGTATACCGCATTGCATACTTGGTTTCTATCTTGCTTCGCGGTCAGCCGTTACGAGTCGACTTCTCACCGGAGGTTGATCCTTGTGTGTTGTAATTCAAGTTGCGTGAATCATAAGGCCATCTTATTTGGAAGTGGTATCGTCGGTACAAAGTGTTAGACACAAGAATACAACTGGCAGACGAGCGCTTTAATGAAGATGAATGCATTCATGAAAACTTCACAGGAATTCCATCTAGTTTCGCTAACAAGACAGGCCAGAAAGTATTGTTTACATCAACTTTCAGTAAACAAAGAAAAAAAAAATATATAGACCAGATTTACAGCATCATGATACTGATCAAAAATGTGATTTCGCCCGGGCTCGAACCGGGGACCTTCTCGGTGTTAACGAGATGCCATGACCAACTAGACCACGAAACCATGAGGCGATTGACCTGTCGCTGTTGAGGCGGATGCTTATTCAGCGAAGCCAGAACTATTTATAATAGCTGGCTCAAGCCCCTTGACTGATGGCTCAGTGAATATGCCGTACAATCGGAGATAGATTCAGTAGCGCTGTTGACAGAAGTATCCTGTGTGAGTTATGAAACGATGCGTAACTTCTGCGACCATGATAAACGCTTATCGCGATGCATGAGAAGTTGATGACGGGCTTGAGCATCAGGTCATGGACGACAGGGACATGACGCAGTGATATGATGTGCTTCAAAAATGGATGGCAATCACGTGCGGCGGTGATATTTCTCCGATGTGAATGTGGGTACAAGGGAGGCATTGTGAAGGAATGCTTTGATGGCAATGGTTATCCAGCATCAAGATGCCCCTCAACCCAAGTCTTATACTCGGGACCAAATGTTATGCAATGGCGCAAGCAACGTTATCTCCAAAAGATCAGGGTCAGATATCAGAACCAACGTGAAGCCAAAAGCAGTAATACGCGTACGATTGGACCCTCAGAGTCCTAGAAATCTGGAGCCATAGGACTTTCTGCAGGTTTGCCGCCAGCTCAGTGGTCGGCTGTTTGGGCTACTTTCGCGGGGAAGTACTGGTGTCCTCGAAGCTAGCAGAGCATTTGGCCAAGATTCATGCATGATGAACAAGGGGGGGTTCCGAAGCTTGTGACAGTCCCTATCACGCTAGCTGCCAAATCATCCAATGTTGCAGAATCAGTGTTTCGCATAACGATAAATGTTAAATAATGAATGCAACGGGTTGGGCCAACGAGACCTGGATGGTTGTAGCTGATAGAGGGTGAAGATTCATCTCTGATTCATCTTTGGCCTACCATTCAGGGGATAATTAGACCATCAACCTCAAACATGCTGTGGAAATCTTATGACCATCTTTGGGTCACATATGTTGGTTCAGGGCGGTATATCCCAGCAATTTGTAGATAATACCGAGGATGACTCGTCGTAGTTAGAGCAAGGAAGGACAGCTCACTCGTCATTGTGCCTACAGATTGTTGGTCTCGGCCACCCTAAAGCGTAAAATCCAAGCCGTGGTGGTTTCAGCCCAAGCCTAGGAATCCATCGTCTGGAGCAAGACTGACGCGGACGTCACACAGAAGAAGTTGACAGATGCTGTATTAACATGCTATGAAGAGGTCGTACCTACCTACCTAGGTGGGCTACCATTAACAGCTGTCTCTGTTGTTCAATCAAGTCTCAATTGCAATCTACTTTCAAAACTTGGTAAAACTCTCATCCGTCCTTCTGCATCCATATCCACCAACCTATCAGCTCGGTCAGTTGACAACAAGCAACAATCCCGTCATCACTGATCAATCGTCACAATATCGTACTTCCGCCCGCTGACTGATTGGTGGTAGCATAGCATTTCACGTTGCAACGCTGAGACAGACTGCCTGATTTGACTGACTGGACTGCATAACTTATTACATTTGCATCGCCCTGCACTGCAGCGCACTACACAGTCCAACTGCCGCTGGTAGGCAGCAGCCAGCACCAGAGCTCTGCTCGGTAAGTTTCAATAGAAAACAATTACACACCGGTTGTTGTTCTCCATACCATGGGAGAGTTTTCGCATCAGCCATCCAGAGTCTTGCTTGGTGCTTGCAACAGCTGGAGATTGTCTGATATGAGGCCTCACACCGTGCTCGACACTGGATGGAGCCCACTAATTGCTGGGTGAACAGTGAACTACGTTTAGCGGTTATTGCCACTCACGAGCCAACCAGCACCAGCCTCAGGAATAAAAGGCCGTCCCAGGGTTGGCTGCCTCAGGACAAATCGAGGTATGTAACCTTTTTTCCCCTTTGTATGCTGTCATCAAGCACCCTGAGCCAAGTACCACTTTACTGTTGAATGAAGTTAGCAAAGTGATTACCTCCCTGCCGAGACATTGACCCTCTCCTCTCTTATCAAATGTCAGGTACCTAACCAGGGGAAGCACTGCCCATCTTTCTCACCTCCATTTTACAGAACGGAGACGTCCGTCCAGGCTACCCAGCCCCCGTCCCCTGTTGCAAGGTCGATCGCAGCGCCCCGGCAACAAAGACGTCCAAATAACAAACCTTTTTTTTTTTTGACCGAGCTCGTTCTGTTGTCGCCGGCGTCGTCAGCTTTTGGTTTCCAAGCGTTTGATGAGCCAGGTGGAAAAAACAAGCAAAATTAATCAAGCCTTGACATTGGACCCTCATCTGCTGAACAACTGCAAAACGTCAGTCAGTGCCTGTACTTGCAAGACAGAATAGAATCTCTCCCTTGAACTTGTCCATATCAGCTACCCAACTCTAACCAAACAGTCCTCGTCATTTCAGCTTCTATTGTCGCCAACCTGAGCCACCACTAATCACTGACCACCAACCGCTGACCAGTCGAGAAAAAAAAAACACAGTGCGAAATGAGCAAGCGCCCCAGTCCTCAACAACCCTGTCACAGCTTAGACCTAGTCCATCCCAGGACCGGTACCTGAATAGAGCCTCCGCTTGCCAGCCCAAGTACCTATGATCACAACAGTAAATCGCCTTTATATCAAGTATCTTTGTTGATTCACAGTCATGTCCCTTTTGTCTGCATGCCTGAGGCGCCCTATTTGTCCTGGGGCTCTTTCCCATCCATATTCATTGTCTCCCCCCATCCTGTCCCATTTCTGTCCCTGTTGTCCCTGCCGCGTCCGCTACCTTCCACTTAGCAGGAAAAAAACCAGCCCAGGCCCCGAAATCCAAACCCCCTTCTGTGTCCAACTTTCCTCTTCCCTTCCTCTATCCTTATCCCCCATCGACCCGCTGCGCCGCTTCGCGAACTCACAACCTTCAACACCTCATCCTCTCCGAAAACTCAAGCTCAACATCCGTACTTCAACACCTCGCATTCATTCTTCCCTTCCTTTTTAATCCTATTATAACACTTCAGAAATCATGGCTGAGATCCGCCGAAAGCTTGTTATCGTCGGCGATGGTGCCTGCGGTAAAACCTGTCTGTTGATGTGAGTTGGCTTTCCAGCATCCCTATCTTTACACCGCGCTCGCAACGCAGCCTATCATCATCATTCAACAGCTGCCATCTTCTCTTTGGCTCTGGTATGATCTTGCATAGCTTGGATCATCATGGGAAAAGCTTAGTATGGTTTTTGCTGTGATTCTGGTGGCCTGGATGCCTTCGTCCGTCGCGAGAACCGGATACAAAAACGAGATTTGGCTGCCATCCATATCTTATCGATGCATCACGCACAATCTTAGCACAATATGTCGATTAAGAGCTTCTGCTAACGCATCAACAGTGTCTTCTCTAAGGGCACTTTCCCTGAGGTAAGAATTGAGTAGTCGACATTGATTATTCCGCCGATCCCTTTCCATCACATATCTGTCGAGTGATCCATCGTGATCTGGCTCGAGCCATCAACATCAATTCCGCAGATCATCGCCTCAACGTATGCTAACATCATCACCAAGGTCTACGTCCCCACCGTTTTCGAGAACTATGTCGCCGATGTCGAAGTCGATGGCAAGCACGTCGAGCTGGCTCTTTGGGATACTGCTGGTCAGGAAGATTATGACCGTCTCCGACCCCTGTCCTACCCCGATTCCCACGTTATCCTGATCTGCTTTGCCGTCGACTCTCCCGATTCTCTTGACAACGTCCAGGAGAAGGTTTGTCAATACTCTATCGCTGCTACATTCTTCATTCGCCATTACTGACAAGTGCATCTAGTGGATCTCTGAGGTCCTGCACTTCTGCCAGGGTCTTCCCATCATCCTTGTTGGCTGCAAGAAGGATTTGCGATACGACCAGAAGACCATCGAGGAGCTCCGAAAGACCAGCCAGAAGCCTGTCTCCCCTGAAGAGGTAAATACAAATCCTTCTCTTGAGCTGACGGTTATGTCCGAAAAGCCCGAGCTCTCGATCTGATGGATCATTTGAACTTGGTCACTAACCGTATGATTCATAGGGTGAGGAGGTCCGCAAGAAGATCTCTGCTTACAAGTACCTTGAGTGCTCGGCCAAGACAAACGAGGGTGTCCGCGAGGTGTTTGAGCACGCCACTCGTGCTGCTCTCATGAACAAGAGCCAGCGCAGCGGAAAGAGGGACAAGAAGTGCCTTGTCCTGTAAGAGATACCATGATACCTTCGAGCGGAACACGGGCACACAATGTTTCGACTCGACCCCCGCTTTGTAATCCATCGTCATTTCAGTCGACCCTCAACTTGACCCCCAGCAATCCGGATTTTTCGAGTTTACGGCAGTAAAGGCGACGGCTGTCGATCTGCATCGGTTCTTTTATTTCGAAGTCTCTTGAGTCTGATGTTGTCTCTTCTCGACCAGCTAATCTACTTGCCAATGCTTTTGCTGGATTGATGGTCTTGTTGCGGTGCAAGCTACGTTGCGTCGAGATTGATGACAAAACAAACCAATTGCCTACAGAATCTCAACTCTTTAGTTGTTGCCACTGGCAGACTAGCGGGACCATGTTTTATGTACCAGCGTATTGCGTATGGTGAAGGGGGACAGATGTGTTTTTTATTATTTGCTTGTTTGGGTTGCTAGCGAGGAAGATGAGGGGAGGCGGCCTATGTTAACTGAGGCTCACGTCAGGCTGGCTTTGCTCGAATGGCAGAGACAGCCGCTTCCAAGGAATAGGACAGGCTGACGGAGAGCTGAGGGAGACTAGGAGAGGCTTGCTGAAGTGGCATGGTGCGAGAGTGAGGATGTAGGAACGGGAGGCCTGACTGGGAACAGAGTTGGGTCAGGCCGTGAATCTTTTCGTTTTCTCTTTAAGCCTTGAGACCGTTACTTAGACCATGGAGACGGGACATCTATCGCGAAGGGTCTGCCTGTTCTTTTTAATCTAGTTTTGATTTCCGCAGTTTGTTTTGACTTTTGAGCTTCTATACATGCATGAAAGAGTGATTGGCGACTTGCTATGTTATGTGACTTGTGATGATGACATTTGTGAGTAGGCATGATGACTTCACTTGAGTCAGCCTCGGCAATACCGTGACACGGTCTCTGTAGATGGTGTTTATCGTATCTAGTACAGCCAACTTTTGATGCTTTGTTCTGATATTAGCTGGAAACGAGGGTTCTATTGTCCATTCCATCTGTGTGTCTCTGTACCATTTAAATTGTACGACACGATACTAGGTTAGTTGGCAAAGTGCCTCCGTACCTCGAATACAACAACTATTGCTCAGTCCACGTGCACTTCCCCCAAGTCAGTCATGTGCCTCCCACCCCCTCCATTGTTCATCATCTACAATTTGAGCTATGCTAAGCTCAGATGCGTCTGTTCTTTTCTTGGGAGAGCTTGTTAGTCAAGTTGGGGGATGGGCGCTAATAGGTCGAGGTGTTGGTTCTAGTTGGGCAGTCAGGGAGGAGGGGGGGGGATTAAACTTCTGGAGTTGAGGGAAGACATCTTGGTTTAAGGGGAGTTTGCTTTTTTTCCCTCGTGGAGATGGAACTATTGATTTGCTTTGATATTTGGTGGCTTGGTCTGTACGATATCAGGGAACATGAATTCTGGGAGATGACGAGTGTTGTTCCATTTGGGGATATCAAGTGTTTTTACCCCGCTGGCAATCAACTTTGTACAACAGATCAAAGTGGTGATAGAGGTATGATTTGAGAGTTTCAAAAGGTGGTAATAATATCAAACATATCATTTCTTTCAATTTCGGTGAGAACAAAGCATAGCCCCGATTCGCATCTGCAGCCTTATCAAAACGGAAAATCAAAAACCGCCTGCCCTCCCTCTCCAACTCGCTCAGGTATTGCCATTCCGTCTGCCTTCCATTTTTTTAAGTCAAGTTTTCTATTTAGTCATTTCCTCGTCGGTATTCATCGCTCACGGGCGTTATATATAGATGTATATGTGTTTTTCCTTTGGTTTGTTTTGGTTGGGGTTTTGTGACATGTCTGACTTAGACGGGGCAGTGCTTAAAGAATGTCTGTTAGTTATACACAAATATAGCAATGGCGGGGGATCACAGAGAGAGTGTAGGGAGGGACATAAGACGAAAAAGAATATGAAGGACTTACAGCACCGCAGCTAGAGCAGGTCTTGCTATCACCCTGAATAGCAGCAGAGCACTTGGGGCAAGTGTTGCTGTGGTAGTTGACGGGCTGCATGTTGGATGTCTGGTTGAAGTGAGTCGAGTGTAGAAAGATATAAGAAGAAGGGGAAATATTACATATAGTAAAGATCAATGTGTTGAAAGAGAAGTAGGAGGTAAGGAGGAAAAGAAGAAGAGGGAAAAGGGGAAAATGACTGCTTCAAAAGGGAAAGAAATAGTTAAACTTGACCATCCCAGACCCAGGCGTCTTTTTTTCTCTTTGTTCGATTTTACGTACAGTACCTAGAGCGAGCGGGGTTCCTTCTTCCCACAGAGATGACCACCCCCCCTTCCATCATCC
>JABGLY010001104.1:0-14600 GCA_013623525.1 Fusarium dimerum | reverse complement strand
ATCTAATAGTCTATTGACTACCTATATATATATATATATATATATATATATATATATATATATATATGTACGCATTTACAGACAGGTTAAAGTACTTGTTTAGTAGTATCCCGGGGGGAGCTGCCAGTACGAGACGTTTAGATATAGTATCTCCAGGGACTAGCCCTGATCTGGCACACACAGGTCCTTACCGCGCAAGAACGCCAGGCCTTATAAACTGCTCCCATCTCAGATATATATAATAAGCTTATCGACAGATTCAAGCCCGCATTTTCGGAGACCATGGATCGAATTAAGAGACTCTACCGTGTTATGATTTATATGTCGAGAAACCTCGTCTTGCCCATGGTAAAGAAAGAGTAACGTTTACGAAGTCTACGAAGAAGAAACCCACGAACAAGCCCCAAGATGGACAGAGCCAATCCGAGGTCTCTTGGGAAGACACACCATTTCCCCTCACAAGCAACAACCAAGGTTCTCGGAGCTTTCAATATGCTCCAGCTGCTCTGTTGGCTGACAAGACTGTTGAATCCGCCCAGTCTGTCCCACATACGTTGATTCCTCAGCTTACAGCTCCGAGTTCCATCACCGTTGGACAGCATTCTTCATCCCTGATTGAGAGCATTAAACCGGATACTCAGCAACCAGAATCGAGTGTTGCATGTAACGTAAGTACCTAGACAACCGCGCGACCCCCCTAACCGCGCAATAATCTCGTCGTATAACTAAATCTCCTTTTCTCCTCAATCCTTTTATATTATCAAAAACCATATTTCCTAACCTCTCTTCTTAGCTAAGTCATCCTTAGTAATATAAGATACTCAAGCCAATCTTATGGTACTGCGTGGTTAAGGGGGTTGCGCGGTTATCTCGTGACCTACGTTAAGTGTACCAGTGTTCTGCCTCGTCCACAAAATTATGGACTTGCCACCCCATCAAGAGCCACAACCGAGAGTGAATTCTATCATGTATGTCACTGGCAACAAAAGTGTTCGCAATGAGTGTGATCGTCTTCTGAGTGCCCGAATCAGCATGGATCGTCAGAACTCCGGTGAGATTGGGAAGCGGCAAATTCACTTTGCATCCGACTCTGGTTCTGGCTTCGTTGCATGGATTCCCGTCTACCATATCAATACCGATGAGGAAGAGGAGGATAGCCAGGTAAAGAAGAAGATTCGACTAAACTCAACTAATGAGGCTCGCCTTAACAGGTTGCTGGAAGTAGCATTTACTGATAATGACAAGACAATCGCCAAACTCAAGAAGGAGAAGGAGAATCTTCAGAAGCAGCACCATCAGGCAATCGTCAACATCACGGAGCAGTACGAGCAAGAAATTAACGACCTCTTGAAGCAACACAAGCAAGAAAGCAAGGATACCAGAAATGATCTTGAGCAGCTACTGCACAGCCACTAGGTTCTAGCTGACCTGCGTATTGCTGAGATGTATGCTGCTCAAGCAGAGAGGTCTTATAATAGCCAGCGAGTGATCTTGTAATGCTTTGGACCCGAGGAAGTTTCATACTGTGATCGGCGGGTTTTCAACAGCTTGCTAACATGTTGCTGGTTGCTATTTGTTTATAAAAAATAAAAATAGAGAAAAAAAAACAAGGGGGGTTTATCTCTGCCGTGTTATGACTTGGGAAGATAATGTGTTTGGATTTTTGGGATGATCGATCAGACTCTAACAACGTTTAGAATGGGGAAACATTTGCTAAGAACAATATAATTTGAAGCCGGAGCTGACAAGCGTTACTAGGAATGGTGTCTTATTTGATGGCGTTAACACCAACCATGTCTTTTGTTTCCGGTATAATGCCCTATTGCTTTGCCTGATCTTTGTCCTGACTGCCTCCTGATATAACACCTAAGCAAAATAAATGTTATCATGTATCTTAGTTTCATGCTAACAATAGCAAAGGTATCAAGGTAGACTATGAAAAGATCGTCGGGTAACTCAACCATTGAAAGTGATTGAGAAGTGAAGGAATTGAATACAGTATGAATGTTGGTGTGTTGGCAGGTGTCCAGGTTCTGATATACACGGCACAGACAATAAAGGATGATGTTTTGTTGCAGATTAGACGTCTTTTGTCCAATCCTTATGGTTTGTTAGATATATCATTATCCCCCAGTTGCGGGCGTTGCTCGAGCGGGAGAAATTGAACTACAAGTAACTTACCTAAAGATATGCTCAAGTTCAGTTTAAGGGCAAAGCCAACAAAGACCAGTGATCGAGACCTATCCTTATGCCAATGAGGTCAGGGGTTATCAACATGATCCAGCCCAATATAGAGATTCGTCAAATGATGATTACGGTAGACCGATGTGGAATGAGATTGCAGACACCCAACGCCGTATATTGTACATTTTTCATCTCTATCGTTTTGGTTTACACTGTTATACAAAGTATACATCATTTCCATACATCAATCAGTACCTCTTTGGGCCCCTCTTTGACTCCCTCTCCAGCTCTGCCTCAACCTCTTCATCCATCTGTCTCTCAATAAGCTTCTCCTCCGCTTCCTCCGCCTCCATAATCTCCTTTATGAGATCCTTCTTCTCCCGCTTGTTCTTCGCGCGACGCTCACGGGGAGCGTTCTTCTCGTTTGCGCTGATACCGTCGGGACCCATGACGATCTCGACGCGACGAGGCTTCTTGCCTTCACCGCCGCGCTTACCGCCGTCGTCTTTGCCACGGCCGGCTCGGACATTGCGCTGGACACGTGTCTTTGCGCCGAGGGCCCAGAGATCGCCCCAGCGAGATTTCCGGGCGTCGTGGTAGGCTAGTTTGCTGAAGCTCTTGGGGACGGTCCAGCGCTCGAGCTTGCCTTCTGGGGTGCAGAGGTCGAGGGTGACATGACCTTTGCGCTTCAAGGGGGGTAGGATGGCTCGGGGGAGCGTCTGCATGTCAACGGTCTGGGCATTCTCATATCCTGCGAATGCTTCTTTCGTGGCTTCTTTTCCAGTGAGGGCACTGTCCTTGGAGACACCTCGCCGAATAGCCACATAGCTGAACTCGACTTCGCCCTGATTGTTCTGGCTGTTTCCAAGCATCTTGGAATAGAACAGAGGTCGGACGAATCGCTGGCTGAAGTGACAGTAATCCTTGCGGCCAGTGCTCTTTCCTGTCGTTTGATACATGGGGCATGTTCCTTGGTTGGTGCAAGGCGCAATGACATGGCCGGGTTCCTTCACACGTTGGTACGCGGGATTGAACTCCCCTGTCTGCTCGGGCTCTCCAGATTGTGGCAGAAGGAACTGCTTCAAGACGGTGTCTCGTACATGAGCGACGGCTTCAAAGCCTCGGGGGTGTGCTTTCTCCAAGACTATCAAGACACCGCCCTCGGGGTTGAGAAGGCTCCAGAGATTGTTGAGGATTGCTTGTCGGTAATGGTCCTGTTGCTCCTGAAGGAACAGATGCGATGCGATAATTACATCGTACTTCTTTCGTGGCTGAGGTTGACTGGGAGCATCCAGGTGCCCGCCGCGCATCTCTCCGGAGTGTTCGTAGTCTGGCAGCCTGGGGAGAAACGTGGTGTTTTGTAAGAGATTCTTGACGCGGTGGCGAAGACGATCAGATCCAACAACAACAGTTCGTTTGCCTGGAACATCCCCCTTGACCTCACCCCTTTCCTTGAGTAGGTCCCACTCAGCTGTCATGATCTGATCCCAGGCGAGTAATCCAGCACCACCTGAACCTGCATCAAGAACGCTCAGGCCACCCTCTTTGAGGCGAGACTGTAGCCAGTCACTACCACTTCGTTTCCTTACTTCTCGAAGAGTGGCCATAATAGACGCATATGCGGGTGGTAGAAAAGCAGCAATGAATGCGTCAGCCTCGATCTCGGTCATGTGTCGTTGATCGGCTTGGAGGCCAACACCCTTCATGTGGCCATTCTTCTTGCCTTCGGGGGTCGATGGCGACGTGGGGAGACCAGGGCCTGCAAACGCAGCTTCTGCGGCAGTCCTGACGTGGTCGATATGTGTTCTGTCAAGAAGTTCTCGGATTGGCATGATCATCTCGTCGCGCGGGAGTGAGATTTCAACAGGGCTATCCTGAAAGCGTCCTTGAACGGAGAAGGGGTGAAATCGCATCGTATCCTGGACCGACCTCTCCTCCCATGATTCCTCAGGCCACTCCTCGACCTCTTCATCCTCCTCGGCCTCCAATTCGGCCTCTTTCTGCTTCGCAGCCTTTGTGGCTTCTTCATAATCCCGCTGGAGCTTCTGCATCGCATCGTATTCGCGCTGGTTCCTCGCCACGAGGTCGACATAGCCGGGCACTTGACTAGCCAAGTCCAAATTCTCAGCCTGAGCTTCAGAAAGACCATCCGCAATGGCTGTGACATCCTCAAGTGGAATCTCATATTCGACCTCTTCGAATCCACCGCCCTCGATCTGCCTCAAAAGAATTCCTTCATTATCAGCTCGAGGCGGCGGGGGTCCCATATCAGCATGCTCTGGAATACCAACATCCTCCGGTGTCGTCTCTCGTAGTGGCGGTCCATATAATCGTTCGTAAAGTGCATATTCTTGTTCATTTAGATATCCCTTGGGTAGTGTATCTCGAAATCGTTGCTTTGCATCTCGGACTACTCGTTCGACATCTTCCTTTGTTGCCGCAGCTTCTTGTCGCAAAGTGCGAAACGTTGAAAAATGTGTAATTGCGGTGCTCTTATTGGACTGGATGAAATGACCTCCAGATCGTGCTGTAAATGTGTTTTTGGATGGAGAATAACGGATTAGAGAGAGATAAGAAGGACAGGCATTCCTGATACCCCGCGCCGATAACATTTTTGTATTGTACATAAAAATAAAATTGAAAAAGTTGAAGTCATGAAAAGGAAAGAAAATCAATTTGCTAAATCATGGAGGTCTCAACGCGGTGTCACGTGATGACCTGTGGCGATACTCTAACTCCTGAATTGCTGCGCTGCGCTACCCATAGAAAAACCAATATGACTTCTAATCACCTCCCAAATCTGCAAGGGTCTTGAATGACGATTTTTGCGCTGGCTTCGCGCCTCCTGCCTGTGGAGCCTTGCCGCTCTCCCGCTGCCGGTTGACATTGAACATGCTCTTCTCTGCTGACTTGTACGGGTCAAACTGATACACCAGTCAGCTACAAGAATTCTCATCGAACCTCTCCATTATGACTAGGTACGTGCCGAAAACAGAGAAACCAGGTATAATCCAATGAGAGCCATGAGGCCGTTGAGGAGTGCCTGCATGCCAAAGGACAGGTTGCTGGGGCCGGCAGGTTTGTCGCCTCCGAGGGTTCGTCCAGGAGACTTGAACAGATCACCGGCATTACCGCCGGCAGCAAGCTTGACAGCATTGTTGATGGCCTGTGTAAGTGCAGGAGGGTTAGCTCCCTTGATAGTCTCGACGCAGCTACCGTTGTGGAAGATCTTGAACGTAGGCATAGCAGCGACACCCTGTGCCCGAGCGATACCAGACTGCGCGTCAACGTTGACCTTTGCAAAGGCTACTTTCTTAGGACGAGAGTGCTCCTTTGCTAGGGACTCAAAGTGAGGCGCGATCATCTTGCAAGGGCCACACCAGTCGGCATAGACTTAAACGTGTTAGTTAGTACAGCTGATAGTGGATTGTAAGCAAAATACATACAGTCGGCCACAACTACACTGGTGCCAGACAGTAGAGACTGCCATTCGGCCTCGGATCCGATACTGATAGGGCCACTCATGATGTTGATGATATGTGTTGTGTTGGGTGATGAACAAGGAGACCAGTGCGACAATTCGACAGGCAGGCAATATGTCCGTCATTGGCAGGGATCCAAAGTTACAGATCGATTTAGGAAGGCGGTCAGTCGTGCAGACAAATTCTGCCGGACAAAACCCCACGATAACCAACTTTTTTTTCTCTC
This sequence comes from Fusarium dimerum, assembly GCA_013623525.1. Taxonomy (NCBI): domain Eukaryota; kingdom Fungi; phylum Ascomycota; class Sordariomycetes; order Hypocreales; family Nectriaceae; genus Fusarium; species Fusarium dimerum. The sequence goes on along the minus strand of JABGLY010001104.1, from coordinate 8,708 downwards.
TCGCTATGATGTGCTATCAAGCTGCTGTGCTAATACAAATTATCATCTCAAGTGACAGCCATGTCATTCCAAGAACGCAACGCCAAGGTTAGTCAACCAAACACATCACAAAAACTCACCACTAATATGTTCAGAAACGTAAAGTCGGTCACAATGGCCAAGACACGACCTCATTCAAACCATCAGCAACCTTCAATCCTACTGATGGCGGTCGACCATGGACAGTCTCAGTAGCCATTCCCAGCAGTATCTTAGCAAAGTAAGTCAGCCCGAATACTCGCATAATGGACTCAGCTCACATTTCAGCCTTGCAACTGCCGATCAGCGTATGACAAGCCCTGGACGTATCGCTCGCGCATTGGCTGTCTTCTCAGTCGATGAAGTTGTCGTTTTTGACGATTCGCTGCCATCAACTCGTCCTCGTCATACTGATCCCGCTGCTTACACCGGAGACACTGACCCATGCCATTTCCTCACACACATTCTCTCGTTCCTAGAAGCGCCGCCATTTATGAGAAAAACTCTATTTCCTCTTCACCCTAACCTGCGTCTCACTGCTCTCCTTCCGAGTCTCGACATGCCGCATCATCCACACCCAAAGGAATGGATCCCCTATAGAGAAGGTGTCACACTCCCCGGTCCCACGAGTACTGGCTCCGGAACACTTGTTGAGGTTGGATTGGAGCAGCCCGTCGAGATCGAGGACGAGATCCCTCCCAAGACCCGATTGACACTCAAGTTCCCCGATGACGAGACTCAGTATCCTGAGCCTGTTGACCCTGCAGCACCAAGAACTGAGGGGGGATATTACTGGGGATACACCGTCCGAAAGTGTGGCTCTCTGTCAGCTGTCTTCACCGAGAGCCCCTTCGAGAATGGCTACGATTTGAGCATTGGTACATCCGAACGCGGCGTACCAGTCTCTAAGGCCTTCCCACCATCTCAGCGGGTTCACTTCAAACACCTCCTTCTTGTTTTCGGTGGACCCCGCGGTTTAGAATACGCGGCAATGAACGACGAGGAACTCAGCAGCATGGAAATCCAGGGACCTAGGACCAAGGAATTGTTCGATCACTGGGTCAATGTGTTACCGAACCAGGGCAGCAGGACCATTAGGACAGATGAGGCCGTTTTTATTGCTCTGACAGCTCTGAGGGGGATATGGGAATAGCTAGCTGATTATGATACCCGCATATTACGCTTTGTAAAGGGCTAATGTGTCAGCAAAAGTACTGTTGCTCCAAGATGCGTCAACCCAGTCAACCCCATTTTGCACCACCATCGTCTTCGTTCCAACCGTACTCAACCCCAGAATTCGAGTTCCCTCCACTCCTTGGAGACTGAGAACTCTTTCTTGACAATACTCTGGAGACTTGTTGCTGGCACATGAGTCGTTGTAGTTGTTAAAGAAAGAGTAAAGTCCGGCACCGTAAACGGCAATATTGTTCGAGTTGATCACTCTCATACCCCATCCAACAGCACATTCTGAGGTTTGGCAATCTTGAAAATTAGGATCGTTGCGACCAGGCCCCATGGCAAAGGGATATGGGGCTGGTGGATTAGGCTGAAAGTACGGCTCCTCGGTCTGAGCGTGACCGATGTAGACGTCTCTGGTATTGATGATCTGGTACTGGTACAAGACGTGATGCTCAGAGCCGGTGGCGCTAAGCCAGATTCTTCCTCGCTCTGATTCGATGAGCAGACCTCGGCCTGCATAGATTGCAATACGTTGGTATTCTTGATCCTCAAGATCATGGTCGGCAACCCATAACCAGCAATTCTCCGAGAATAGACCACCGGCGTAAGCAGTAATGTGCATGCTCATATAAGCCGCAATGCAATCGGGGCTGATAGTGTTCGTCCCTTTGATGGCCGGACACTCTGACACCTGTAGATAGGTCCCGGCAAACCCGCCAATGCGAGTGTGAACGTCCCACAACCCCGATGGGAGTCCGGGGCTGTACAGGTTGTACTCGACTAGAATGGCACCAGCAGCGGGTCCCCGTGTCGATATGATCGTGTCTGACCACTCAATCTGACCAACATCTCCAGGACGGCCAACCTGGATGGCAGGGCGAGGATTGTTCATATCTGCAAATTTGGGTCCCGTGGCCACTATATATGATGCCAATGCTTCTCCCACAATCTTGGTGTTTGGGGGGATGTAGACGGTGTCTGTTATCATGTAGTAGCCAGCGTCAAGGTAGGCGATCAACCCATTTGCAGCCACAAAGTTGAACAATGCGTTGAGTGCCCAAGTATCGTCGTGTGAAGCATCGCCATAAGCGCCATTCTGCTTGGCCGAAATGAAGTAGTTGCTGCTGACTTGCTCATAAGTTGGCTGAATTGTTAGTAAATCCTCCGCTCGGTGATTCCGAAGCAACGTACCTTGGAGCGTTCGTAGTATCTGTTGCCACTCAAAAGATTTGGGCTTCTTGGTGGCATAGTGTAATATCCAGTTGCATCAAATGTGCCGCTGCTGTCGGCAATGTGCCCCTGAACAGTTAATGCGAGCCGATGCTATGCTGAGAGTTGGGCCACTTACCATGATGAAGACAGCGTCGGTTGACGGCTGCACGACAGCAGCAAAGTCAACTCCTTCAGGTCCGACAAGGATGCTGTTTGTGTTCTCAAATTGAACGTTTTCCATAGCAAACGAGCCAGCACTGCCAAGAACATCACTTGATCGTCTGGTGGCGACGGCGATATCAATATTTTTGAACACACTGTCAAGAATGGTGATCGAGCCAACACCATTTGAAACATCGTCCATCTTGATACCAATTCGGCAGTCCTGAAATGTCATACTCTTGAAGGTCCAACCCCAATTCCAGGTCATCCATATGGCGATATCAGCACCGACGAACCAGATGTTCCGGGCAGTGTACTGCTGGTTTCCTAGGACAGTTGCATTGCCCCCGCCGTAGAAGTAAAGATCATTCAGCAAGCCACCTGACCCTTCCTCGATCAATAAGCCGGTGTGTTGATTTCCGGGAGCAGTGGAAAGCTGGAAAATGCAATTTGCTATGGTTGTGGCCTGGGAAGAAGGCCAGTGTATACCAACAACAGGGATGTCAGGGGGGACTGCTGTGGTGTCAATTACCAAGTTTCTGATCTGCCGAAAGAAGACATTTGTCGAGTTCCACGAAAGAGCTCCATTCCATAGGTAGGGATTTGCATCAATCAGTCCAAAACTGTCTGTAGAAAAAGAAGCAGACGCTTTCAGAATGGGGCGATTGGTTGGGTCTCCAATGATCTGAGTGTAGTAAAGATCCTTGATGGATTTACTGATGAGGTACGTTCTACATAGATTAGTAACAGCAGCATTGGAGTTGAAAAGGGCACCTACCCAGGTGGGATGTAAACGGTTGCGGGTGAAATAGTGCTCCCTTTGCATATACCAGAAGAACAACGGCTTCCAGCGCTGATGGCAGCATTGATGGCTGCTGTATCGTCGGTAACTACAACGGTCAGTCACATCCAATGCAAGCATGTCACAACACACACCTCCATCACCAACAGCACCGTAATCCTTGACGTTTCTAAATACCTGGTATTTACTGTCAGGATAGTAGGGTGAGGTTCCAAGATGATTGATGTCTTCCAGCCAGTAGGCGGCCACACCCGCCACGGCGAAGGTAATGATCCCGAGTAACTTCATAGTGGTAAAACGAGGTTAGTAAGACGATGTGAGGTGAGGTTTCAAAGAAAGAAAAGTTTTTTAATGTGCCTTCAGGCGAGGGGTTCTTAGAGGAAAGTCGCTGTGGGTTCTTTCCTTGAGATCAATGCCGGTGGGTAGTTCCTGCGTTTCTAAACGCCATCGTGACTTTCCTCACTGCCTACATATGGGTTGCTACTGAACTTGCCACTGCATATGCCTAATTGCCTACCTACCTACCTACCTACCTAGGTAGGTAGGTACTAGCTAGTAGCATTAGCCGGATAAATCAGTGATACACTCACTTGAACGGCATATTGCAGAAATCAAACTCCCTTAGCACAACACTAGACGTGATGTCTAGTAGAAGCGTCATTCTCCGCTGCTGCCTCACCGTCACATTGCATGGCAGAGCGTCACCAACCATAACGTAACACCAAAACGGCATGTTCATCCATATTACATTGCTTGTGAAAATATACATACAGCCCTTGTTGAAGGCCTGCCTCTATAGTTGAGCACCCAACGCCGGAACCTATTCATGCAAACCACTTGATCGCGTTCCCAGTATTATCTTGTTATTGATTTTTTTAATGTCGTGAGGAGAGAGTTAGACAGTCGAACGGGTCTCATCAAGAGCAATGGTCTGACCGAGAGTGCCTGAGGTGGAGCCCTTTTCACCTGAGCGCTTTCGCAAGACGTTCTCGATGAAGGCTTCACCGGCTTTGTATGATGAACGCACGAGAGGTCCACTGGCACAGTAAAGAAAGCCCATGTCGAGAGCTCGCTTTCGCCACATCTCAAACTCATCAGGAGTTACATACTTTTCAACCTTGAGATGGCGCTTAGTAGGGCGCATGTACTGGCCAAAGGTGACGACGTCAACATCGCACTTTCGTAGTTCTATCGTTCGTGTTAGTGGGGGCTTAGTAATGTGGATAACTCGACGACTTACCCTCAAGAGCGTTCATAACCTCCTGCTCCTGTTCACCAAGGCCAAGCATAATACTAGTCTTGGTGATGATTCCCTCCTTGCCTCTAACCGCCTTGACATGCTTCAAGACATCCAAGCTCTGTCTGAAAGTAGCCCTTCGGTCTCGCACATAGGGAGTGAGGCCCTCGACAGTCTCGATGTTGTGTGCATAGACATCCAAACCACTCTCAGCTACAACCTTGACCATGTCCAGATCACCACGGAAATCGCCAGTCAGAGCCTCAACGAGCAATGACGGCTTCTTCTGCTTGATTCTCTGGATCGTCTCGGCAAAGTGTCGTGCGCCACCGTCAACCAGATCGTCTCGGTCCACACTAGTCAGAACGACGTAACCCAATCCCCATCTGGCCAGAGCTTCAGCGGTATTCTCAGGTTCGTGAGGGTCCAGAGGTGGGGGTGCTCGGTTCGTCTTGACACTGCAGAAACGGCAGCCGCGGGTGCATGTGTCGCCCATGAGCATGATGGTAGCAGTAGCGGCGTTCTTGTCAGAACCACCCCAGCATTCGGAGATATTGGGGCATCGTGCCTCTTCGCAGACGGTGTGCAATCCGAGACCTCTCAAATCCTTCTTGATACTCTTGAAATTGTCGTTTCCAGCGGGAATGGGCGTCTTCAACCATTCGGGCAATCGTGTAATCGTGCGCTTCTTGCCCTCGGGGCCAACTTCAGCGGTTCTGAGACTGTATGCATCGGCAAGGGGCAATGGTTGAGCAGCAGACGATGTGCCCACGAAATCTTGGAAAGGAGCAACAGTCGTATCCTTGAAATATGTCTTGCGTCTTGGTTTAGTGGCACCTTCGGGGTTGGAGGGAACAGTGGCGAAACATCGAGTTACGTTGAGAGCTCTGCGGATGGGGGCATGTGCCCGCTTGAGGGACGGAGCTACAGATGCCATTCTGATTGAGAAACAAAAGTATCCTTCGTGGCTTGAAGGGAAAAAACACAAAGGCAAGGAAAGTAGCTCAAGGATGTAATGGACCAAGTGTGTGGAATTGGCGGAGGACACCCATGCCAACAAGATAGACGGCAAAAAAAAAGTCTCGGGGTAAGACACCGATGCGACCCGCGCGGTTCCTAAACTCAACCGAAATAGGGTCCAAGAGACCAATAAGAGGGGCGCGCAATATCCTTAATCAGCTCCATCCCGCCCAACGGTTGGTTTGTCGAGTGCCGACTGGTATGGCGAAATGCAAATGCACGCAATTAATTTCTTGTTCGTTGGAAGGCGCATTATTAATTGTAAGAGATGTCGGCTAAAATAGCCGACCACAAGTTGAACATCTTCAGACTCTCCAGTCAATTGACGCACGCAAGACAGTAGTGAGATTTATTCACAGCTTCCAGAAGAATTGAGCAACTAGAAATAGTCTTATAATTGCTTTCTATCTACGTCGCGGCTACGCTAATCGGTCCGCGCTTCCAAAACACCAATCCTCCCCTAACTTGTATCGAACACAACGCAGCTGAAACCGGTCGTATCCAAACACCCCTTCCGAATGAGAAAGCCTACTCCAAAACCACAATCCTTCCATCCAAGCAAAAGTCGAGCTTTTTGCAGGACCTCCAAACTAACCAAAAAGGGGGGTATCGCCAAATAAGAAGCAGATCAATAAACAGTTCGTTTCCGAGAGAAGTAGAATCGGGTAGAAGTGAAACAGCCAGTATTGTTTTTTTTATCGTCACCGACGTTCGTCCCCGTCTCTTTTGGCCCTGACTCTATATCGTAGCAGTCAAGTTAAGAGATGTTGATCCATAACAATAAGTGTAGGGGTTTAAAGTAAACAAAAGGGTGGGAAAAGAGTTGGCAAACAAAACCATGTCGTTGGGCCAGAAGGGGAGAATGTGTCTCTCAAAACCACAGCTGTAAGACACCTTGGATTTGCCATGAAGGCATGAAGAGTGGTGCAATGTGTGAGGAGAAAGAGAAGATGCAGGTGCTCCAGCTTTGTTACCCTTTACTATCCCAACGTATGAACCGAATCAACGAATCCATATCCAAGTCAAGGTTCAAAAGTGCGCGGCGACAGTCAACGCGCGCATGTATGTTGCAACAGGAATGAAACATTATGTAAACCCCGCGGGTATTGACAAGGGGAGCGGGTTAAATGCGATGAACGTAAATAAAAAGAAGCAGTCGAGCTCTCATGTATAAAATGGGCAGAGTAAAACTCATCAGTAAGTCGTTCTGCAGTCGTGAACGTGTTGAGGTCGTCATCGTAAAGAAGTGGCCGCGCTAAAGGCCACGGTCGAATAAAGTGATCAAAAAGGGTAATGAAGAAGAAGGGTTTGGGGGATGTGTAGACACTCAAGAGATTGATATGTCGACAGTTGAAGCCCCAGGATTCAGGGTCTCTTGACGCTTGCTTACAGCAAGACGGCAGCAACAACACCAGCAAGGCCAAGCATGGCCAGGTTACCGGCTCCGAGAGCAGAAGCAGCGCTATCGGGAGTGACGGCGGTAGGCTCAGCTTCGTCACCAGTAGCAGCAGCAGTAGCAAGGCTGCTGACACCAGTACCGGAAGCAGTGCTCTTGATGGTGGTCTTAGGAGTGGACTCGACAGTGACGGTGGTGTTGTGCTGAGCAGTAGGGATGATAGCAGGGGTGGAAGAGGTGACAACTTCCTCGGTGGTGCTGTAAGTCGCGGTGACAGTGTGGACCGAGGAGAGGAAGTAGGTCTTTGTGACAACGGCAGTGGACGTCTCAGTGGTGGTCTCATCGCTATGGGCCATGGCGAAGGCTGGGATGAGAGCCAGAGCGATCTTGGTGAAATGCATGATGCCGGTTTTTTGTGCTTGTTTTTGATGTTTCCTTCAAGGAGTATAGAATCTCTCAAAGATTGTGGAGTTTGTTGTTATTGTTGTTGTTTTTGTGTGTAAGTGAAAGCTTGAGATACTCGGTATCTAGACCAGTGCTGAGATGCAAAATATGATACGAAAGCGAGACAGACTTTGCCAACGAAGTCTTGAGATGTGTTGATATGTTCCTAACAGTTGAAAAGATCAAGTGAAAGCGAGGAGATCTAAGCCTGGTGGCTATGGGGGGGGAGAGGCATTTGTATAGTGCCGCTCGACGATTGATGGCGTGGGATTCTCTCAGCATAACAAATTGCGCCCACCCACCTAAACCCATAACATCAAGGAACTGTTATTCTTGACGCTTGCGAGGAAAAGCACCTAACAAGAGAGGAAAAGCTGCCAGGGAGATGGGGGGGTGCCAGGGCCAGGGCAAGGTACTCCATAGAGTTGGTAAGTACCCGGTTGATAATATCGGTCAAAGCTCGAGGAGCCTTGTGAGGTAGGTGGTATTTATGACTTGGTTATGTGTGTGCTGGATAGCTGTGTGTCAGGTACCGGTGACCTGTTGAAGAGCCAGCTCCTTTGAGTGAAATTAAACATTGCCCCTAGTACATGATGGAAGGCATACAGCCGACGACCGGGGGGGCGCCCTTTGTCGACTAGACTAGACTTTTCTTTAACGGCGGTCTTGGGATTGGGTCTGGCCTCTTGCGTCAGGGTCCCTTCTCTCTCTCATCATTGAGCCATTGTTGTTTCCTTGCCGTGTCAAATGAATGGTAATTGTTTCTAATTCCAAACCGCGGGCCAACGCCTCTTGTCCGTTTTGTGTAGCAGCATGTTTCACTTTTTGAAAATAGAAAGGAAAAAACAAAGAGAGAATGAATGAGTTGTACAAGAGAAACTATGCTTGTGCGGCCAAGAATAGAATTTCACACAAAGAAAAACTCTGAGCTGGAGAACCAACAAGAAGTCAATCAGTCATTCAATTCAGCCAGTCATGGGAGAATAATTCCCTCAATCCCCAACCAGACCATGCATGCCACGCAGAAAGATGGAAGAGAGAGTGAGGGAGAAGAAAAAAAACTTAACTTAACGTGCCAAGTTATTCCATGTGGCGTTGGGATAACGGCTTGCCACTTATTCATGCATGGGCCTAGAAAATTCAATTAAACTTGTCGAGTTGATTGGTGCAATTCAATCATTCGGACCAATCTCATCAAACTGATGACCCTCTTCCTTTTCCTTTTCCTCTTCCTCTTC
>JABGLY010001102.1:0-18229 GCA_013623525.1 Fusarium dimerum | reverse complement strand
TGTCGCCGCGGCGACATCTTTTGTCGAGAATGCGCCCTTGCAAATATCATTACCCAGAAGCGCGACATCAAGCGGGCGGAAAAGGCAAGACTTGAGACCGAAGAGGAGGCGATGAAAGAGAAGGCTATCCAGGAGCAGCAAGAAAAGGAACGCGCAATCCACGACTTTGAGTTGACCCAGGCTGGCTTGGATCATACAAAAGTACGGAGCGCTGCCGCTGCCACAGAGACGACCCAGCCCGTCAGTCAAGCTGACTCAATGAGTTTGGTCAGGACTAAACGAAAATTTGAACTTGATCAAGACGAATTGGACCGTATAGCGAAGGAGGACAAAGCCAAAGCTCGAAAGGCAATTGATGATGAGAAGGTATGTCTTATGTCAAACACAAAATGTTCAATGCTACCAAACCGTCTCGCCTTGGGCTATCATAATACTAAAAAAAAAAAAAAAAATACAGGCTGCCAAGCCAACGCTTCCATCATTCTGGACTCCGTCCCTAACACCAGACGCCCAGACAAGTAAACTACCCCCGGTAGTGAAAAAGAACAAGACAGCTCCAACCTGCCCTGCATCGTCGGCAGATGACCCTCATACACTGTCGATGCAGAGCCTTATCACTATCAATTTCAAAGAAGAGGCGGACGAGTCTCGATCCAAAGAAACGCGTAGGATATGTCCGTCGTGCCTCAAAGTGCTGACCAACGCTTCGAATCCCATGATGGCCAAGCAGTGCGGTCATGTTGTCTGCCTCAACTGCGTCAAGCAGTTCATGGTTCCTTCTACCAGAAACTCAACCCCAGAAGATGAACAAGTCCCTTTGACATGCTATGTCTGCGATGTGCCCCTAACTTCCAAATCCCAGAAACACGATGCGCCCGCCAAAAGCTCGCCCGCCACTATTTCGGGCATGGTTGCGCTGCGATCTGAGGGCACTGGTTTCTCCGCTCGCGGGTCGAGCACTGTCGAAAGATCAGGCGTTGCTTTTCAGTGCTAGCAATCTTTCATGCCCATGTCCGTCACTTCTGACGTAATCTTCGTTGACGCAGGTGAGGCAGAAGCACGAGGAACCAGATTCGTATGACGAATCTATGAAGAACACCCTTGGTGAGCATAGTCAAGCCATGACTGAAGAAGCTCTTGAGTAGCTCTCCCTGGAGTCCTGCATATAAAGCGCGTAGGCCTTCCGCTTTGAGGATGCGAAGAACGACGCCGAATATTGTCCCTCGAAGAAACTCGGCCACCGTTGTCCACATCCGCTTGAGCGTTGACGACCGCGGACAAACCTTTGTATCCTTGTCAACCACTGTCGGCCCATTGGTGCCGGCCATCTGAAGCCTCGTCTTGCCGGTCTGGAATGGATATGTAATCGCGGTTGCGGTTGCTTTGCTGGAAGCGGCGATGAGGAAAGCAATCCACGCAACGGGCACGTCCTCCCCCTCCAGCGCCGGGATAATGCGCGCCGCGAGCCTCCGGTTAACCAGGAAAGTGATGCTGGGGTTGAGGGTGAGTACTAATGTGGCTGAATAGCCCGACCAGAGACCCATAAGACCGTTTTGCTGCCGGATCTCGGAGAGGATAGACCAAAAGCTTCGGTCGACGGCCAGCATCTGTTTGCGTGTTACTACGTTGGATATAGGCGTGGTCAAGGCCCTGGCGCAGGCGCCAGCGACAGCCCCAATGGCGAGTTCCTCGACAACCCTGGTTTTTCGACTCTGGGGGCGCAGAAAGTTGTAGAAGCCAAAGAAGAGAAAGCTGTCAATGACGGATTTGATGACATCCTCCCCCAAGCCACTGTAAAGAGCCTCAACGCCGCCTTCGTTGGCTACAATACCTTTGAAAGTAGCTATAATACCATCGTATCGTACTTGGGCATCTTTTGTCTTTCGCTGTGCCTTGAGTCGCGTCGTCACAAGATCGAGAGGATAGAGAGCTGCCGTCGAGATTGCTGTTCCAACTGAGCCTGATATCGCATGTCCAAGAGCGTTGAGGGCCTGTTGTGACGACATTGAATCAGATCCTCCGCCTTCTTTCCCGTGATCAAAGAAAAAAAATTAGAAAGTAAGACTCCTTGTGAGTCGGCCAATTTGGACGTGGATTGATTATTGTTCTTGAAGAGTGAGCACGTGTGTTGAAGCCATGGTTGTGTAATTTTTGGTAGCAATGTCGATGGAGATTACACCATTGGATAGTTCACGACGTCATACTCCAACCCCAGGAATCAGCCTCGGTAGCGCATCCACTTTGGTTCTAGAGTTATCTCCAAACAGACAGCCATCTACAATCCTCAATCATTGCATGTGATGGGGTCTATGAGTGTAAATTCACGAGATACCTGGTTGAAAGAGACTACGCCAGAAGAGGAATATGAAACATGTATAAATGTTTGAATTAAGACGCTTGCCGAGAACCATTAATCGTAATATGCAATACTTCATCCTCATCCACCTCTACACTCTGTCGAATCTCGTGATTATCTGCACACCGTGCCATCTAGGCACGACTCGATACAGATGCCTGCCTCTGAGGAGTAAACGTCGATGACGACCGTCCCGGGTTATTAAACCCCATGACACCCAAGTCTGGCTCTCCGGGGGCGTCCTCGCCATCCAGCAGTCCAGGATGACCCTCCGGAAGCCTCTGAGCTCCATATCCACTGACGCGAAAGATGTTTGTCCGACCGCCGTTGGTAGCTATCTGCAGTTGCTCATGTAGCCTTGACAACTGATACTGTCGCTTAATTGGTGTGAATGTAGGTTGTGGGAGAAGAGGTTGAGGGTTCCACAGAGCGAGAGCTCCCATGACGGCGGCTGTCTCCTCATCCGAGTCAACAGCGGCGTTATTTGCATCGTCTTCGTCTTCTATAGGTGCATTCGCATCAAGAGCAGCCTCTGTTGAAAAAGATGAAGAACCGATTGTCAGCTTTCTTTTCGGCACTAAGGGAATGGTCAAGGAATGGATCAGTAGAATGAGTACTCACTCTGTTGTTTTGCCTGGTTCTTCTTCTGGTAAGCAGCAAGGAGCATGTCATATGGAAGCGAACGCCCAGGCACTGCGCGCTTTGCTCCCATACTGTGACTTTTGCAAGTCAAAGACCTTGCACAAGGCTGGCCATTAGCTAGGATGACACCACATTGCCGTTCGACATCCACAGGTCCTAGATGTAGAGGTGCATGGTTAGTAAAACGCCTGTCTTCTTGGGCTCTCGCATCAAATGTCAGGGGTCATCTCGTACCTTTTGGTTTCGGAACCTTTGCTTTGGGCTCATCTTTCTTCTTCTTGGCCTTGGGTCCTTTGTCTGGGTCACCATCAGCCTTTCGTTTCTTACCCTTGCCGTCACCATCAGGTTTCTTCCCAGCAGCCTTTTTTGCAGTCTTACTCCCGGTGCCTTTCTTATCTGCCGCGATGCCATCCTCGTCGCTATCATCATCTTTTCCTTCACCGTTCTCCTCATCATTGTTGCGAGCCTCCTCTTGTCTTGCGGCCTCTTTGGCGCGTTCCCGCGCTTCTCGCGCTTCCTTCTTTCTCTGTGCCTTCTCCTTCTTCACCCTCAAGCATTGAGCAATATGCGCCTTTGCAGCTGTTCTGAGAATACTCTTCTTGCAATGCTTGCATTGTTGCAGGTCGGGGCTATCTTCAAGTGGTCGGCCGGTCGCAAACGTTTCGCGTGCATTGTCGTCGAGCTGATTCACGACTGGGCCAGGTGATGATACTGAATTAGGCGACGCACTACTCTTCTTCTTGTCGGCTAAGCGTTGCGATTAGCACATACATGTCGTAGCCTGAGGGCGTGCATTGTGTTGGGTAGTTACAATCAATAACGCTGCCATCCCTCCAGTTTCCGGGCTTGCTATATTTCGGGGCGGGCTTTTTTAATTTTATCGTGCCGTTCTTGTTCTTGCCTGCCACTTTGATCGTTCCATCGTCACCTATACATTGGTATTAATGCGCGCGTGTCGATACGGACCGGGCTCATGATCGGTTGTGACGCCTTTACCTTTGCGAGAATCTGATCCCATGGCTATCCAAATCACCTACTGACGATGTGTGGAGTTGCTGTAGAGGAATGAACGGCTGACATATATATATATATATATGCTTGGACAATTTGTCGTAATAAGGAAGATATGGCTGTAATCAATGATTGGGAGATGTATGTTGCGATAAGGCTAGGTCAAGTAATCAAGAGTGGACTAGTAGTTGTTTTGAAGTTAATTACTACTAGTTGTTTGAGCGGAGTCGAGTTTGCGCTGTTGTAGCCTTGCGACTCCGGATTTTTAAGGTACTGGGGTACAAACTCGTACCTGCAAGTTTTAGTACCTGATTAACTAAAGGACAGGGCATCTCGGACAACAATATGATGCACGTGCTAGGTTTCGGCAGCGCTAGCACTATTTCTCCGCGAAATTAGTCATCCCCAACTCAGGGGTTGGGATATGGGTTTACTTATGGGTGTAAAGGAAGCCATATTATACCAAAGATCCAGCGACTCATTCAGCAATCACTTGTGCTCTCCCATTGAAACCGCCTCCTGAGATTGCTCTGTTTTGAATACTTAAATATGCACCTTATCGCCTTGTTTCGTTCTGTCCTTCTTCTCGTTCTCCCATGTTTATAGGTAAAACATCCAGAGAGTGATAAATATCCAAAGCGTTCCCGTTATATCCATCGTAATTATACACCCTCAAAATCCAGTGATACCCATTTACTCGTTCGCTGAGAATATAGGTGTCCCAATGTTAACCAACGCCCAAAGGACGTAAGAGTTCTGGTGGTAAAACGCCTTGAAAGAATGCATGCAATACCATTCACACAAACACACACATATGCTTCCCTTCCCAACTCCGACTTCATAGATTTAGTATAACCCTCAGAACTCCAGACGAAAAAAAATGTCAATGCCCAAAGCCAGGTATAATAAATACCACGAGACATCCATAGGATTCCCTGTTCTCCTCGCTTTTCAGGCAATCGCTACCAGCCGAGTATCTATCACAACGACGTCTGCTCTTTTGCTACCAGCTCACTGTTGGCCCTTGATTGTTGGATGGAAGGCTTGGACGAAGTCATAACTTCTATCATAGCTTTTGCATGAAGGATACCCATGTCGCTCCAAATGCATTCCATGACGCCTAACGCCCAATCCCAATAAGTCTCCGGAATGCCAGGAGCACATACCGCTGCTCTGAGTTGGTATAGAATGACCGGGATGCCAGCTGAGCCAGACCCAGCTCCCCCAGGCATCTCGACCGGAACAGTCGTCTTGTCGTTGAGGAGCGGATGCCGCCAGTGGCTTGGAATGCTGACAAGTGTATCCCGGACAAGGGTTCTTATTTTTTGAAGACGTGCATCAAGCTCGGCGCTGGACATTACCTTTGAGCCAGATAGGGGGTAGTCTGCCACCAACGCGACAATTGTCTGGTTGATCAGGGTCCGGGCCCATCGATAATGACCCCACATTCGTGCAGCCCAGAGATCGTAATACACATGGTATTCCTTCTCGAAAACGGCAGCAGCTGGAAAGTGGTCCGCCTTTTCTACTCGATACTGCCAGGTAGGTCCAAGTTTCTGTTCCCAGTTGTCAAAGGTGTCATCAAGATCTATGAGCTGTTGGATGACAGAAGCTGTACTGGAGCGTCCATCACTGAAAACCTGAGCCTGGATATGGGTTGACAGTTGGATGAACTTGCCAATCAGGATGCCTAGATCAGTTGCTGGACGATCGATAGGGTCCAGGAGCGATGCACTAAAGGCGATCCAATCATAGAAAGGCCCAGGAAGGGGCGTACCCGACATCTGAGCCGGGATAAACTTGACGCTGTCAACCAAAAAGATCCAGGTGCTTTATAATCAACAGCCAAAACTCACCAGGGTATAGCACAGTTGCAGCATAGCGCGAACCCCGAAGAAAGCCACCTGTGGCATAGGGCACCATTTTCGGAGCACGGCGACACCTCCCATAATATGAGCCATTACATGTTCGATACCTTGTTGTGCACCGTTCACGAGCTTCAGTCATGTTAGCGACCATACAGCGGTAGATATAGGTCAAGAACGAAACAGAAACAAGAAGGAAGAAAAAGCAAGCTAACCATGGGGGGTGACGAGTAGAATTCAACGCTTGGGGCGAGTGCACAGACCTCGAACATGGCAAGCATGACGACGGAACGCAAGGTGACTTCGAAATCGGGTGCGACCGATGTCTGAATGAGCTGGCCGGTTTGGCGCAAGGCAGAGCCATATCGTTGACGGGCTGTTGTCATGAGAGCTTTATCACCCCTGAGGTTGGCCAAGCTTGCGAGACCAACAGCGGTCATTACATCCTGGACCGCGGGGTTCCACAACCACTCAGTAGAGGAGATATCGCCAGGTGATTGGGGCTCATCAGGATGGCCAATGAGGTAGCGATTGATGTAGAACTGAACACCCTGATCGTCGAGACTTGGATCAACAGGTGTCGGTAACCGCGGTGGCCAAGTGATAGCAAGCTCAGTTGATGTGTTGGCCGTAGAGGGTGTTGGATGTCCGGCCGAAGAGGGAGAAGAAGGCGTGAGCGGGGTCGCGCGGTATCTTGTTCGCGACCCAGATGAGGATAACGTTGGCGATCGAGAGTTTGTATATAATTGTTTAGATTTGGCTGTGGTAGAAGAGGAATGTTTGATAGGGCCAGCAGCGACAGTTTCAGGCGGCTCTTTGGCAGAATTGACGTCACCGTTAGGAGAGCTGGATGAGGTCCCCGAAGATGTGGATGATGAGGATGAGGCAACAGATCGAGCTGACGATTGTGAGAAGGCGGCATCCGTGCCGACCTCATTCATGCCCCATTGAGCATGAGCCTTCTGAATGACTTTGCTGCTCTCGTCGCGAAACATTAAAGATAACTGATCACGGTAACCAGGGCATTTTTTGCCCACTCGAATGCATTGTGAACATTCTGGCTTGACCTTGTCGCACTGTCACAGTATGACGGTTAGCGAGATGGACCAGAAACCAGGTAGCAGGGATGGCTGGCCGTATCACGATTAACTCAACACCGGTTGCCTAGTCGCGTGGAACTAAACGAAAAGAGTCTATGATAGTATATTGAAACAGTTCGCAAACATACCTTTATACGGCGAATACGGCAGTTTTGACAGCCCTGTGAGGCTTTGCCGCAGTAAACCATGACTAGAAAGGCTGAGAGTGGTAGCACAACGCCATAGGACAGCTGCGTAGGTCGAATGCAGTTACGGTGCCCTGTCCTGACCTCTGCGGTACCCGTAGTAGTGTCGAGGTTGAACAGGCCTGTGAGAACTGAGGGGGAAGCGAGAAATTGATAATATTCTACAGCGTGTCCCCGTTACCTAGTCAGAACGGGGTGCTGGGAGTTGTTGATAATGGCGAGCGAAGAGATGGGTGGCGGTTCGACGAGGTGGAGCTCGTCACCATCACGAGTATTTCCCCGTCCCGACTAACTTAGTACTTGGGGTCACAACTGGGTTTCAAATTGGTCCCTCCTGCAAATGCCGTTCCTGGAGATGAGTAGAATTGTAGTTGGCTATACCCTGGTCTCGCTGTGTGGCGAGATGACCCTTTCTTAGCTATGGTGCTCCGAGTATTACGGAAGTCCTGCCTTGCCGTGCCAAAGGATGAAGAAGAAGGGGGAGAATAGTATACACCAGACAAGCGGATGGATCTCGTAATTACCCCGGGTCCGGGGTGTTGTCGTTAACAAGAGGGAGTTGTTGTTGTTGGCAGTTGCAACGAGTATCTGGGTTCTCGCATGAGATTGAGAATATCCAAGTTGCGACACCCATATACAGAGATTGATGGAGGCTGCTGTGGAACGATTCGGTGGTAAATTAATTGCTGGCGGTTAATCCCTTCTGCTGTTCTTGAAGCACGGGAATAAGAGCACCAGAGTATGGTAGGAACGCGAATGCGAATGCCGGGGGGGGATGGTAGGGAACAGAAACGGCGACACATAAAAGGGACCAGAAGTTGAGGTAGTGTGCTGTATAATAAGTCCAAACGAAACCCGCGCGGGGCTAAGGTTAGGAACTCAGCTTGGGGGGCTAGACTAGGTAGGTAATTATGTTGATCCAGCAGCACATGTGAAGGTCAGGGTCGGATTTGCAATGATTCGTGAAGAGGGGGTCCGGGTCCTGTCCTGAGGCGAATGGGCGGACTAATCCTGGGTGCTGGGTCTAACTTCAGTACCTAGGTAGGTAGGTAGGTTATGTAGTTAGTTGGGGGGAAGTAAATCGAACACCTAGGTACATGAAGGTTGGATGGGTTGTATTTCCGCAACAACAACGATGGCGCGCAAAAGGAAAAAAAAAAAGTCAATATAATATAATATAGATTAAATTAAATGAAAGAAGGTCACCAAGGTCAAGATCAGGTACCTAGGTAGGTAGGTAGTAACGGCAATAATGATAAGAAAAACTTTCAGGCTGTTAAAAACCTCCCTACGGATAGTTATGTGGGATGAGAAGGGACGAGGCATCCAAACCCATCAAAGCTCACACATGGATAGATCAATCGGCAGGCAAGACCCAGGTCAAATGTAATACAATTGCAAATCACTAACCCTAGGCTGTCACTGGATACTTCCTGCAGTTCATCTGTGCACTAGACGAATCTAGTTTCACTTGGCCCGTTCAAGAAGTGGGCGGAGCTGGGGCAAGGACCAGGAGACGGGTCCAGGCGGCAGGCCAGCAGGTGTGAGGGGACTTCGAATTGTAAAATGGAGACAGGGACAGCAACATGACGGGAGAGCTACTCTGTAGAGACACGAGCATAGGGACATATTCTTGTGGTCCAACATGGAACAACCTGGATGAAGAGTTAAGGGCAGTGGGCCCAAATAACGACAGACGGCGGTGGGCTCAGTTCAACTCAAATTCGACCAGTTCAGCTCAGCTTAGCTCAGTAAAATGAACCCCTTCCCCTTCCCCTTGTCCGACTGAAATGTGAATGCTTCGGATTGCTCAACATCTCGCACTACCTAATTCCAGCCAGTACCAACATGACATGAACATGACAGCCAAAAGACTTCCATTGATCAACTCCTCATGGGATTCAGGCGAAAGAAAAGAAAATTCATGTTTTGTTTCGAAACAACATGTCAACGATCGCTTGTCAATTCACTAGCCCAGACCAAACACCACCAGATCATTCCGAGACAATTCGGAGGAGAGATGGTGTGCCGGGGACATACAGAGAGTTAGACTAGTGAATATACAATGGAACCATGGTTGCGACTTAGTAACGCGTACAGTAGCAACCTAGGTGGATAGTAGTTAAGTATCTAGTGTAGTTTAGTTAAGTATCAATTCAAGAAGTGAGTTTGGGAAGTTTTGCCATTGATTCATTGATTACAACTCCCCGTCGCCGAGGCCTTACCACAGGGCTGGTTAGCTGGCTGGTGAGCTGGTGGGTTCTTTCAAGTGCTTATTCCCTGTCAATCCCCCTCTAAGGCTGTTGATGTTGATTACTAAACGTACCTACATGTGATATTGCATTGACCCATGTCGTACTCTGTCTACCTACGCTATGTAACTCCAGGTTAGTTGCAGGAGTTATGTCTCGGTCAACGTCAACCCGCATTCGACATGCCAAGTGCAGGCGACTTGGTCGGTCAATCTTCGGGAGAAGGATGCGAGAAGATGATGAGAGGTAAAATGAGGTTTCAGAATGTTCTCGCCTGCAACAAGTCTCGGTCAGTGCTGTGAAATGTTCGCACCACGGGGTTCCACCTTGGTCTTGTCTACCTACTAAAAGTAAGTTACTGATGAAGTTACCCCTATCTTTCGCCTTTCAATGGGATCTTGCAATTGGCACCATAACCCACGAAGAAAATGAAACTGGACTACGTTAAGTACTACTACTATTACCGTGGTATGTAGGTAGTAGTAGTAGGTAGATAGTGAAAAAATGACTAGTAGGTGCTGTCGACCACCTGAAGGATTTCATCATCATCATATTTAAGTATGGATGAAGTTTGCACTTGCACCCTACTTATTGCCTGCCCGTTCTTGTAAAACGCCATAGTTCACAACAGAAGTATGTGGTTCCTACCAAGTTGTAACGTCCCCCTCATCCAACCAAACTTCCATGACGTAATCACACTTCATAACACAAATCAGTCTTGCGAGGAGGGTTAGTTCTGGCAAGTTTCTACCGATACTGTAGCCCCTCCTTCGAGAGGCCATGGCAGCATAGACTATGGCCGAGCAAGTCGAATACCCAAGTTGTACTTACAGGTTGATTGGTTTACTACTTATACGTTTCATCCTTAATGCGGTCGGTAATGAATGCGCTGGTCACCATGGCTTGGCATGACAGGCAGTGGAGTGACGAAACACCTCAAGCCGGAGGAATGCTTGATAGTACATGAGAGGGACCTCTCTCTTTGCCTTATTCTTCTTTTCCTTAATCCCTTCTCTCTCTTTCGTTAGAAGAAGGAGGGGAAATCTGGTGTGGCACAACGTCATAAGAGGCGTTCTGGATCTTCGCCAACTTGACATGAAAAGCCTGGAACAGGCGCGGCTGAGTGTGCCGGCTCGTAACGATCGATCATCCAAGACAGCGTCATTGGTTCCTTCCTTCTTTCTTTCGCTACTATTTTCCCACCCTCCAGTCGTAAATGCCACAACTGTAACAAGAAGGTTGGGTGAGTTAAGCTATCTTAAAGTAATATCAGTCTGTGACCAATGTAGGCCTTCTTAAAATGATCAATGTTCTCCTTCATCATTGGTTGATGGGGCCATGGGCTGGTCAGCAACAAGCTTGCCATGCGTGGGCCAACGACGTCAGAGTCGTCAAGGTAGGTACAATCCCAACGTCGCTCTTCTCTCTATGCCCGGCTGGTCGCACAGTCTAGTGCTGCTCTAACACAGGGCGATTGCCTCGAGTCCAACAGGTTGTGTCATGTTTGTTGTTTCCATAACATGGTTACGGATAAGACTTGGGATGTAGCCGTGGATGCAGGGAGGTATCAGTCGACCCCCCTCCAAGTTCTGTTGATTTAAAGTTGCTGGTATTGCCATCTCTTTCTCAAAACTTCTTTCGCCAATTTATTTACATGCAATACATATATCATTCCGCCCTCTACCTTAACTTGAACGTATTGAACTCTTTGTATTCATCCATACTCCTTCCGTTCGGCAAAATTTGTCCTTGCAGCCGACCAGTAACTCGTTAACGATACCCAGTTCACTCATTGCGCGCCTTGCTTTTCCATCAAATTGTATAGCATCTACCAACCCATTTCAATACGTTGATACTGGAACTCGACGTCTCATTCTTCTTAATCTAACTACGATCAAAATGGAGACCATCGCCAACATTACCAACGCCGCTGCCAAGGCAGTCTGGGGGGACACCGAAGCCAGCAAGGAACCCGTATCTGGAGTCAAGGGCAACACCGCCCAGGGTGAGCCATATGATGCGGGCAACTTGGGTATGTTTGAGGACCCCGCCTTGCGTGCTATGTGTTTCTTCTCTCTTGTCGAACTGTCCTAATGCGACGTCTTTAGACACTCCGGCACAGGAAAAGGCTCAGCATACTTATGAATCCAGCAGCCGTGATACCGGCGTTGACTCGACCACTTCCGATACCAACCGTGCAGATAATTTGGGAACCGGTAATTCTGCTGTTCCCGCCGCCTCTTCCAACGCCGACAGCGGCAGCGCTACCACTGGCACTAACACCGAGCCCATGCGTGACAGCACTACGTCAACCACCTCTGACAAAGCCAACACCAACACTGGCGGCCTTGGAGGCACTACCGCTGCTTCTTCGTTGCCCACAACCAAAGATACCCGAGACACGACCGCCGGACAGAACGATACTCGTGACCCCGATAAAGTCAACTCCGGTTCTAGCAAGCCACTGCCTAATCCTGATGATGTCGACTCTTCCTCTTCCTCAGCTCCTGGAAAAGGCACCTCCGTTCTCGGTCACGAACCTCGGACTGTCGACGAGATTGCAAGGAGCAATGGTGGCGATGCTGGCCGGGACAGATCTAACGAATCATTCAACAACCGACCCTCGGAGGGCGTCGCTCAAGCTCCTGGTGAAGGAGCTGGTCTAGGTTCCACCTCTGGGAACGAAGGTCAGGCGTCCAAGGAGGAGATTGTAGAGCCAGTCCACGCAACCGGCCTCGCTGCTGATGGAGGCAACTTTGATGCGACAAAGCCTGGCGCAGGAAAGGAAGCCGAACGTAAGAATTGAGCCAGTCGTCTGAACTTGAAGCAACAAGCAACTCACGCTAACGTTTAATGTACCAGGTCTTATGGAGGAGAAAGGCATCCACTCTCCCGACAGTGGCTCTCATGGCTCAGCCACCAAATCCCAATCTCACTCATCGCACGATGACAAGAAGGATAAGCCTAGTCTTGGTGAGCGTATCAAGGCCAAGCTTCACAAGCACTGAAAGGGCTTGGAAGACCCCAAGCTGGTAAGCCCTCCCTGGCCCTCCGCTCCCTTGCTGTGGTGGTTTGAGGAAGGGCCTACTAGAATGACTGTTTATGAAACAATGATATCCTCTCTACAACATGGGATTTGTATTCCTTGTTAGGTAGTATTTGAACTCCACACATGTACGCATTCGAATTCATGATGTCTTGTTAGTGGTCAATTGGTGAATGAAAACTTCTTCTTCAGCTGATTGTAAAAATAATAAAAGGTATTGGCACTTTCAACACGGCTTTGCTTCTATAGTACTTACCTATGTCCTGAATAAGTTGTCCATAATCAGATATGCCATTTCTGCAAAGTCATCAAATCTATACACAGGCTATAGACACTCATACTGCTAAGCAGGGGAAACGTAGACAACTACGTTCAGGTCTATAGTACAAACAAACCCTTCTCACATTGTAGGTTTCGACTCGTCTGTCTTGGGTAGCTTTTCAGAAAAGTATGGCATCAACCCTTTCTTTGGCACTGTTTCCGTCACTTTGATTTCTGCCTATTTTCTGTATCTTTCACCCGCATTATCAACCGACAGTCGGTCAATGCGAAAATGGGCGATTCGAATTCGCTTTATTCGAACCTTTCAATTTTGTCAAGCTTCTCAATCATATATCCTTGAATAGAATAGCAATCAAGCAGTCATGCTTTGATAATTCAATCCCTTTAATCATCATCAAGCTGTTGCCCAGTGGCAGTAAGCATCCAACGTTAGATCATTTCCATACATCCATCTACTACACATAGCCGAGGCTCCTCGTGTCTCTAGCTCCAATAGTTGATCATCATGCCAAGGATATATCGTAGCTCCCTGGACCTATTCCAGCATATAATCAATCATTCACCTCCCGGTCGCTTACCAGAAGGGGAGGATGGGAGGGAGAAAAAAATGCCATCCAAGGTGGAGGTTATATCTTGTGCTTGCTCGTCACAGGAACCCACCCCTCCTTCATCTTTTCCTCCTCATGGATGCGAGGCAATCCCAGAGCCGATATTGCCAGGTTTGCGCCAATCTCACAATCCCACCCTAGTTCGACCCCTGGTACCTGTTCCCCTCCCTTTCGAACCACACGTGTAATCTCCGGGCCGCTTTCCGCAAGACTAACTGACGGTTACATGTCATCTGCGCTACTGGACTGGTAGTGATTGCGGACATCTAATTTCCAAAACTGGTCGTGAGACGCAAACGCAAGGGTTTTAGCAAATCGGCAACGAGCCTGATGTGCCATGGAGGAATCCCAGGTAACCTGGTCAAGTTTCCCCCTTCCCGATCAACGATCGTAGCTGGGACCATGGAACCTTGACCCGTCGAAAGTAGATTCAGTGCCATGAGTAAAGTTATCAGGCATGGGGTTCGTTGACTATAGGAAGCCTGATTCGGCAAGGACTCTGCAGGTTTAGAACGAATCAAAAGTAAGCATGTGGTCTCTTCTTCAATCTGTCTTTCTTTTCCCGCAGAGAATTCTTGGTCATTGATTCGGGAGCCCGAGCCGAGTCTCTCATCATAAGGCCAAGCTCTCCCCAGAGTTTCATCTCTAGACGTAGGATAGTACGCCTTCATACGATGCGGGCTGATCCCGCAATGGTACGTACCTGACAATCTTTTCATCCTCTCGCTCGCGAGGCTCGACTTGTAGACTCTTGTCGTACATTTCGTGTACGTCACCCGCTGCTTGCATATTGTTCAAGATATAGTCCTGCAGCTCCGGCACAGGCTGCAACGAATATCCTACATTCTGGTACTGCTGAATGTCTCGAATCACTTCGGCCGTCTTGGCACGTTTGGCGAAATTGATGAGGTTAGTCTTCTTGATGATGGAAGGAATACCATCCTCGATGAAGGTAAGGTCCGTTAGGTAGACACCTATAGCAAAGATTAGCCATGGCCGTAGGGCACAAATCAGATCAAAGGCAAGGGTTTGTAGCCATACCAAAGAACGGAATACATGGAGGGTTGGCAGCGTGAAGAGCCTCACGATACTCTCCAAAGTTCTTAGTGCTGGCCATCACTTTTCGCATAGCCTCCAAGGTCGTGTGCGTACGCTGAGGCACTTGGTCCCACGTCCGTTTCAGGCGAGCAATGGGTGCGGTACCCAATGCTGAGATGATGGATGTCAAGGTGGAAAAGTTGTTTAGGCTTCGGCATCGCTGCAGTGGCTCTGTTAGTCTCGCGTCCAGGCCTGGTCAGTCCAGCTTAGTTGACTCACATCAGCAACAGACACAAAGTGCTTGATCACCACCACCCGCTTCTTCACATCCATTTGTGCGAGGATCATCTCGGCGACCCAGTTGGTCATCTGATTCGAGTGGAGAATGAGCGCCTTCACGTTGGGGGCGAGATCCGGTTCGCCCTCCGGCACTTTCTTCTGCCAAGTCTTGTTTAAACATTCCGTCGCCTTGATCTTACCGTACAGCTTCGATTCGACAATGGTGAGCTGCCGAGCAAACTCAACTACATCGATGTCCAAGAACTTGAGCTTCTTCATATTCTTCGGCATGATGGGCGTCGGTGTGTTTTGGTTGACAGTCTGGATCATCCGACGAGCACCCGCTTCTTTCCCACTCAGTCTCTGGTCAAGTACAGACATCAAGGGCGCTGACCCAGGTGTCTCGGTCGACTTGACCGTATCCCTGGCAAAGGTATAAACATCTCTTATGAGCTGCTTAGACTCTTCGTTGTGATCCTCCATCCAGAAGTTATCGAACCAATTCTTGAGGATATTGACAACACGGAACCGAATCAGCTTCTGCTTGCGGTCTCTCCATAGCTCATAGTCACTCTGGCTGAGGCCTTCGGGAGGCTGGATTCCAAACCGTTTGACCAGTAGCTCAAAGAGCTCTCGTGCTGTCGTGAAGGATCGATAGGTCAAGAGGAATGTGTTGTTGAAGTTTGAATCAAGCTTGTCATGGCGGGTGAGCTGCTCAACCAGCGCGAGTAGGGATCCTCCTCGCACAGTAGGAGGAGATGTTTTGGTATCCCATGCCACATCAGCTTCGTGGTCAAGGAGCAAGAATTCGGGAGTATCCTCTGGTACTGGAACCTGAGGCGAGGGATCTTCTCCGAAAATTTTCTTGACCTTGGAGTAGTCACCCTTCCGGAAGTTGCCAGGTGGCGGGTCTCCTTCACTGAACGACTGTGTCGTTATTAGAGGAGGTCGCGTCGGGGCAGCCCTTGATTCTGTTCGCACATGCGGCCGGTCATAAGGCATCGTCTCTCCTCTTTGCAGCGGAGGCGCTCTAGCAAACTGCCCGTCGCGTGCGCGCTGGTCCTGTTGATGCTGTTGCTGTAGATTGATCTGTACCTGCTCGGTAAGTAACTGCAATGAGAAACCGGTGTTTGACGAGTTGGTCTCCAGCGCCCTTGCACATTGGCGAACATATTCCAGGCGGTTCTCGAGAGCCTCTCCACGAATCTCGGCCCATTCATCCCCAAGCGGACCTGCCACAGCCTGGCATCCAAGTATGAGATCAGACATATTGTCGTATAAACTCTGCTTGTTCATACCAAAATCTGCGAGTTGCGGAGTCTGGAAACTGTTGCCTAGGGAGGATAGATTAACTGATTCAATCATAGCAATCCATTGTCTGAATGTCTCTAGCACTTTTCCACCAGCGAAGCAAACGTTGTTTCCGATAACTTCGTGGCGGTAAGGAGTGACAATCTTTTCTGGAGTGACCAGACTTTTGTCCAGCTCCCGGATGCTCGACACAAGGATGCGCTTCTGCTCATCTAGCCGCTCAAGCAGGTTGTTGTCCAGTACGGCCGTCGGTTCCACCATACCTTCTTCGTCTTCGAGGAAGTTGGCGGTAATAGGGTCTTGTGACCCGAGCCCATTGTTCTGCCAGCTACCACCGGTTGTGCTTCCGATGACAAAACCTGGGAAGAGACGGGGGATGTCTTCGCCACGCTGTTGTCGGGCGACTTCAACATAACTAAAGACACCTAGAAGAACACCATCGGCTTCCTGTAGACACTTCTGAATCGATTCAGCGTTGGGCCAGTCAGCAGCAGCTATGTGAGAAGATATGACGAGTTTGGAAAATTTTGACATCATGTCGCGGAAGTGAGGATAGAGGGCTTTGTTGGTCGAGATGATCGATGGCTGGCCAGAGTGATTGTCGGTAGTTCCGGACCCTGCAGCCAAGAGTAACCTGAGGTGGTCAGATATGTCCTCAGCTCTTGCTACATACTCCGAACGGTTGTTATTCGTTATGGCCTCTCGGTATCGATCTATGGCGCGCTTCATGTTGGACACGAGTAAGCTCCAGCTAAGGGGAGGGGTAGATCCATCGTCAAAGAAGGATCGTGGGACTGTAGCGGTTGTGGGAAGGTTGTAGGTGGTACTAGTAAAGGAGGTGGCCGAGGCCATGTTTGGAGGGTGGGCGGGGCCAAGATGGTTATTGGGAGAGGCCGCATTTCTCAGACGGGAAACGGAGGTTGCACCATTAATAGAGTCCATCGATGTCGAAGGCGATAAAACACCGCTGACAGAAGAGCGATTTCCATGCTGTATGCGCTGGTCAGTCACGATAACTCAACGTTACGAGAGGGATATCTGGAGCAAATAGTCACCTTTCCAAGACGTGATACTAGTCTAGTTGATTCCCCTTCAGCTTCGGAAGCCGAGGCAAGGGACTCGTCGTCCTCATCTTGAGTTAAACCTCGCGCCATCATCTCAGGGGGGGGCCTCGTCTTGTCTGGTATGTGAACGTTCATACGATCTCTAGGGCCAGTCTCGTTGGAAGAAACCGGCGATTCCAGAGGTAGTTCCATGCTACGGTCTCCCGTCATCATGTTGTAGTAGAACAAGCGGCCATCTGGAGTGGCCTGCGGAATCCAGAAATCAGCACGAGAGCTATCGCCTCCGTCTGTTCCCTCGAGGGGCAAGCCCACAGGGCCGTCCTGGTCTGAATCCTCGTCCTGCTCGTAAGTGTCATCGTAGACGTCGGCGTCGTCAGCGTCGTCATCGGCCTGATCGATGGGGACACTCAGGCCAGCATCTGGGAGGTCGTCTGGGCTGGTAATGATCTGGCAGTAATTGCTCGGGAACCAGCCTCGAACGCCGTTAATAACACCATCCCACCAGCCGCTGTCAAGTTGAGTGATAACCTGGATAACATCGCCTTCGTGGAAGCTCAGGCTGGTACGGTCGTCGGCTTCATAATCGTAGAGAGCGCGGACGTACATGTTGCCCATCGGGGCGGTGCCGACGATGTCGTTCATTGGACTCCGGACGGGATCAACCCGAGAAGAATGTAGACCGGAGGCTCGAACGGAGGAGGAAGTGATGCGCGCGGACGCGGATATATTTGTGGACGCGGATGCAGTCGTAAACGGGAAGTCGTCGGAGGGGTCTTGGATGGTGCGCGAAGAGTGGATACTTGGCGGCGCGACGGCGGTCTGTATCTGGAGCATATTGCGGCGGCGAAGCTCACCTCAGGACATTGCGATAATGCTGGCTGCCGCTTTGAACAGTGTAGAGAGCCGATGTGAAATAAAACGAAACGAACGGGTATTGACTTGGTGAGTACTGGCGTTGCTGATTCTCGGGGCTGTTGCGATAGTGAGACAATACACGGTCGGGGGGGTTATTTTTCCGCAGGGGATTCGACGTCGGGATGGAGTCGTCAGGAGGTTGCGGGATGTTGCAGGCCTCACAGGGCTTCTCAATAGGAGAAAGTGAGTAAAGACAAGGTCTCTCTATAAGGGGGGGAGGGTTTGGAGGGGCGCAAGCTGGGATCAGGGCTAAATTTGAGTGACCAGCGGGGAAC
>JABGLY010001099.1:0-11244 GCA_013623525.1 Fusarium dimerum | reverse complement strand
CCTCAAACCACACTACCTTTTCATGTCCGCAGAACGGTCAAAAACACTGAGGAGACAGCCAAGGTTTATTATCAACTTAAAAAAAAGTTCCCACTCATCCTTGTCTTGTTGAATCCTGTGGTGATCCCTCACTTATCTGTCATGGAACCGTGGATTGGTGTTTGTCGCAGCTGGGTCGTCTCGACTTCTGGAGATTTGGCCATTCACATTATATAACATTTGATGTGCATCATCACAAATAGATCAGATTCAATGACAGAATGCCCATGGCGAATGACATGTCAAGTTTAGAGTAAGGAATGGTCACAGTCAGCAACAGGTCAAAGGGGCAAGGGGAACTGATCTTCTGTGGATTCATTTTTGTCCGTTGGGACGTTGATTAATGAAACAATAAACGCTACATCGTGACACATGTCGACATTGATCTTTGGGTGCCTATTATGAGTATCTGCCAGCCTCCGGAGTCATGATAGAGGGTCAAAAAAGAATAAGGGAAAAAGGAAATCGTGGGAGGTGAAGACAGGGAAATTGAGTTGCCCCAAAATCCTCAAGTCTTGCTCATAAAGAAGGGGTATAAGCAATGAGAAACCCCCCATAGGGCATCTGGTCATGTTGCCATATTGGGCCTCCTGCTCTGCTGAGCTTCCGCAGCAATATCTCTTTCTGTCGCACCTTGGTTTAGTAGCTTGGCGGCTCGTAGCAATCTCTCTTGCTTGCCGCGGAGTCCCCGAGCGGCAGCTTCGTCGTCATCCCTCTCCAAGATACCTGGCTCCTCGTCCAGGCCGTCGCCGCGTCGAGCTCTATCTTCTAGACCCCGGTACATAGCTGTCCTTCCTAGATCATGGCCAACGTCAGTCGTCGGCGTGGTCGCGGTTGGACTAGTAGCAGAACGTCTCTTTGAGCCGAATTTCCAGCTGAGGCGCTTCCACAAAGTGCGAGGTCGGGAGGGTGAAGGTGATGGGCATTCGGGTGATGTGTCGTGATCAGATGAGGAGAGTGAGGATGCCAGAGACGGGGAGTCGTAGGGGAGAGGAAGAGAGAGTGCCGAAGCGACTTCGGTGCGCCAGACGTGGATACGCTCTTGCTTCGCAGGGGGCATGAGAGGGTTGGATCTCGAGCGAGGGGGATGGTGAGATGGTGTTGATCTTGATGGGTCGGCCATTGTGATTGTGATATGATTGTCGTTATAGTGACTTGTGTGGTAATTGGTTATAATCGCAAGGAAGGGTCAATCCTTGGTATGATGGGGCTTGATATATAACGAATTGCGATGTTGAGACTATCGATTCGCATTCACAAGGGTTGTGCTTTGGGCACTTGCTAGTCGTTGTGAGAACACAAATGTCGTCGACAATGTGAAAGAAAACCGGACTTCTGGGGAATCCTGCTGCCAATGTAGCCCCTCAGTGCAGCGACAGTCGCAATATCTGGATCGCGTGCTGCAAGTTAGAGATAGGTATACTTGGTCTAGATTCGAATGCTTAAACAGCAAGTAGAACAGGTGAATAATATGGGACGCAAGTTCCAGGGGTCGATGGCTTGTTATAGTATCGCTCACTGGTATTGTTTTTCTTTTTTTTTTTTTTTTCCTCTTTCTTCTTCTTGTACCGAGAAGGGGAATGGGAAAGGAGATAAGTTAAAGAGCTAGAGCGCAGGATAATGAGGAAGAGAACGGGACGAGCGAAAATGGTGGACTTAAAAGTAGTCTAGCCTGATTGTCTGTCTTGTCTTGTTTCGTCCTGTCCAGAGTCAATTAAATGGTTTGCCCATGTCGAACCGAATCAGGTGTACCCTCCAGGTCCAACCAGGCACTACCAATACTACGCTGGTATGTACGCCGTCGAGAGGGGGCGCACCTTGAAAGAGTCAGGTACTGATTTTAGTACCACGTTAGTGGTGTGCTAGGCTTGTGTCTGTGTGTTGTGTTGTGTTGTACTGGTGAGTCGGTCGTCGGTCCCAGGGAGAGGGATGGGATGGGATTGATTGCACTGAGGACAGTAAGAGAGATTGTGACTTGACGAGGGCGTACCGGGCCGGTGAGAGGGGAGGCGAGTAGAGCAGAGGAACAGCCAAAAACTGGGTGCGGGTTGGTCGGTCCCCTGTTCCTTGAACCGATCTGCAGGGAAATTTAGGGTATCCTTGACGATCTAGAACATTAATCAAGATCCTCCTGGGTAATTACTTTGCAATTGCTCTCTCTGTCACTTTTTCTTCCCCCTGAGTCGTGAGAATCGTGAGAGTTGTACGGTTGATAGACATGAGTTTGGGTGGGCTATGAAGATCAAACAGGGAGTAGATCAATAATACATATTCATGGGAAGTAGCAGAAAATGGCTTGAACACCTTCCATCTCCTGCATGTGTCGCGTGGTTCATGTTGACCGACAGAATAAAAAGTAGAGGAAGGCGCAAAAGAGGCTGGGCTGGAGGGGTCAAGCGAGGAGCAAGCACGGTAGAATAGGTACCTACCTGGTATAAAGTGGTGGTGGGGAGGCAAAGGGAAAGAGCTCGAGGGTGGATCATGGTCATAGGGGCAATTTAGGAAAAGCCTCTGCGGATAACCGCAGGACACATCATGCACGACAGGAAGCCGCGACTCATACCTGAGGGCTTGGTTACCTGCAGGCTGCTAGAGTTACCTAAATCATGGCAGTACACATGATATTGGTTGACGGTAGTGCAGAAGAAAAAAGAAGAGGAATAAACCGCTCACGGCATCCCGTGCTTGACGGCGAGGAAGGGACAACAATGAAGTTTCATTACCTTACATGCCTACTTATCTCGCCGGTCATTAAATCCTGGGGTTCAAGCTCCAAAATACGAGAAATGACAATACCATTGTAATTTAGCGGGGCGGCAAGTCACGAGGGTCAAACCCAGGACTCAGCTATGAGGGAAATGATCCCAGCACACCACAGCATCATAGGTCATGCAGAGATTAAGATAAGAAATCATCTTCAGCAGAAAGGGGGGCAAGCAAGAAAGAAAAGATAAGAATACAAGGTGAAGAAGCCAAAAGGAAGAAATAAACTTATTCCAAACCAGAAGAAAAGAGCGGGAAAATGGCATCATGTAATTTCATAGTGGCGTCTTGCTTCGAGATACTGGCTTTGGCTCTGGCTTAACCAGGCGTTCACGCTACAGAAGGCGGCGGGTCGATTTACCAAATCAAATCAATTTCGCGGGTTTCTCTCACTAGAGAAACCACACGAAAAAGTGATACTGGAGGGAATTTCAATAAAAAAGTGTCCATCTGATTAGTTTGACTTGTCCACATGATACACAAGGTCTCACCTACTTTTCATGTTTCTATCACAATCCAATATTGACGCTCGTCACAGATATGGCAGATACTTTCGGCAAGACATGGACCCGAGTTGAATAAGTCAAGCTTACCCTTGACCGCGATAATCTCCTTGGAAACATACCCAAGCTAAACTTGCTCACTTGCACGCAATCAATCAATCAATGTAGTTAAACATCCACGATCAACTTATCGAAATCATATTTCTTCTCGGTAACCTACACCTGCTAGTAACCAACATGGATGACAACACCTGCATGTGACTTGGGAAATACCATCTCCCTATCAAGCCCTTGTACTGGGCTGTAGCGCCCCCCATCCACCAACCTCGTGATTCTCGTCCAGCGAGCTCAAGAGATCCACAGGCTCGTTCTGCTTCTGCTTATTCTGCGACTGTCTCTGCTGTGGCGGTAACGGCTGCGACTTTGCATGAACTGTCGGCGGTGCCTTTCGACCCGAAAGACCACTCCGCACATCTCCACCCACCATCCCGGGCAAGCTCACTGCTCCCACCGGCGTTGATGGCTTAGGCCCGGAGCCGTTGGTCCCGGAACTAAACTGTGTTGTTGGGTTACGGGACGGCGTGACCCCGTGAGTCGTCAAGCCTGCCGTAGCCGCCCGTGTTGGTAGAGGTGGTCGGAAGTCGTCATCTAGACTGCTGTGGCTTGGCACCGGACTCGACATTGGAGATATCGTAGCTAGATGTGCAGGCTTCTTGGCTACCGGAGGTGGAGACTTACCCGCCTTCGAAGACCGTTGAGAACTGGGTGATCTTGCGTATGATGCTGGCGAGGGTGTAGGTTTCAGCGGTGCCGGCAAGGTCTGCGTCCGGGTGATGGTGGGATGGATGTCATTCCCCGACGTGGGTTGTGTCATACCGCCCGTTTGACGACGAGGGGGTGGTGGTGGAGGAGGCGTCTCGCTGCGGCTTCTCTGGTTATGGTCATCCGTGAGAGCCATTCGTCCCACCTTGGCCGGTAGCGCTGCTGGGTCGTACGGAGGAGGGAGTTTGCGAGGGGGTATGCTCGAGGTAGAAGTCATGTTGTGAGGCAGATTGACCTTTTCGAAGGGCGAGCTTGAGATGCTCGATAGTGAGGCCTTGGACGACGTTCTAGGTATCGATATCCAGTCTGGCTCATCTGTCTGGCCGAATGGGTTAGATGGCCGATTAGGGTTGAGTGCAGCTACTTGTCCGTTCCTCGGCGTAGGAATGGGTACTACAGCACGAGCCGGCTGCTTGTTGTCGAGCCACCACTTCTTCTGATCTGAGCTCGCCGGAGGAAGGCCAGGCTCGACGGATTCGTAACCGATGAGGTCCTCATCGTCACTGTCATCAGCCCCCATAAGCGCCGTGACCTCACCCACTTCAGCTTTTCGTCGCCGGTAAAGTTCCTGGCTGATAGATTCCCGTTTGGCCTCATCAACAATGCTCACTCTACACTCAAAGAGGGCATGCACAGGTCGATGGTCCGAGAACCTCAGCGGTGCCGAGTTGTATAAGAGTTGTCGAAGGTTGTTGCCTTTTCGTAGAATACGATCTGTCCATGCGGGAATTCGCGCTTTCTCACTATTTGACTGTCAGTGGGTGGTCTGTTTATAATGCCCTCATCTTGCTAGACTTACGATGTATCATAGTTGTCAGTGCCAAGGTCGAACTTGTACGTAGGTGGAAATGTGATGCGTGCCTCCGAATAAAAAGGGAACGAGAGACCAGCAACCATCTGCAGGTTTAGCTGGTCATTTTCATACAGTGACTCGTAATCTCGTTTCTTGACCAGTGCACGGGTTGTTTCTGAGCTCAGCCCAATGCGGTAGTTGAAGTCACCTAGCCAGATAATGGCATCTAGGAGTGTTAGTAGATGAAGTTATTCCACAAGCCCAGACAGACGGAAAATGAACCTACCGTGGTCTTCAATGCCTCTATTTCGCTGGAAGCGTAGGCCGTGATGAATCGTTGCATAGTCCCGGTTTCGTTCTTCATAGTTGGCAAATCCTGCTGCCAAATGAGCCGTGACAAAACAGATGTGAGTGTTGGCATAGTCGAACCGGATAGCAACAGCTCCCTTGTTGCCAGCCATACCGGACATGCCCGTCTTCTTGACACTACCCTCGACATTCTTGATACTCGCCAGGCTCGGGGTCTTGACAAAGATACATAAAGCTGCACCAACGAGTTGTCCGCTTCGTAACAAGACGTATCTTTCGCCGCCCAGCCTCTTCTGTCTCTCGTTGAGGTTGCGTTTGACAGCTTGCTCCCATAAGTTTTTGCGAGAAGGGTCGCTGTTCATAATCTGCTGCGGGCTCAACTCCACAATCTCTTGGAACCCGACCACGTAGATGTCTGGTTGGGCATCTCCCATTGATTCCGGGAAAAGCCATGGCCCCAGGTCGGAATCAACACCCTCTGTCCGCCCATTGAGGTTAAATGTTCCAACCCATATCGTGATTTCCTCGGAAGAAGTGTACTCGGCACTCCGCTTGGCCAGCTCGTTGGAGACATAGTCGCTGATAGGATCAAATAAATGGACTGGGGCTTGTCCAACTAGGCGACCCAGCAGCATGTCGATTGTGATCTGGCGTGAAGGATCAAGGAAGTTATTATGGTAGATTCTCTGGACCGACTTACGCACATCTGCTACAGCTCCGGCGAGCGACATCTTGCCATGGCGAGTGAAGGACGATTTGAGCGCACCCGTACCAGCATAAATCCTCGATAATGAGTCGCCGTTGTCGGCCCAAAGGCTGGCATGCCGCATCCAAAAGTCTGCTGTTGCAAATTCACCCTTGTGCCCGAGGAATGCCTCGACCGCCATTTGCGAAATCATGGTCTGAATGAGGTTGGTTCGGTCGAGACAATCTAGACAGTTTGTTCGGAAAGCACCCTCTTGCTGCAATACAACAACCATACGGCCATTGCCAGGACTATGTAGGTCTTCTTTCGAGTCGGCAGCCATTTCAGCGAGGAAATAAGCAAAAGCGTCGGTGGAATCCTCGATATATCGACGGATATCCCGGGCAGCCTCATACCCCGCTGGTCCCTTGGTTTCAGCATGGAAATCATAATTCGTCTCTCGTAGAAGTGCATGATCTCGTGACCCGTCCGGTCCTGGCCGACTGAGAGGGCAGTGCTGTATGCCGTTGTGATACAGGTTACTCAGCTCAACCTCGGCGGGTTTTGTCTCACTAAGAAGGTTTATAACATGCACTGCACCGTAATTTTGCTCAAGCTCTTCAAAATGCTTGTTAAATGCAGGTTGTGTTCCATCAGGAGATCTGGTGACAGTGATCCTCTGTCGACCCGGAACGAGGTCGGCCGTCTGTTCCCAGAATACAGGGACCGAGCCTCGAACTTGGGCGTAAGAAAACAAAGTACCTGACGGACTCCAAAATGTTGTCTCAGTCTCGACAAAATTGGCTACATGCCCATCGTCGTCAATACCACGGGAGTTAAAACGAGTTCCCGCCCTACGACATGACAGCCGAGAGATGAGGGTCATGAACGAAGGCATGCCGGTTTTTGTTGACTTCAATGGAGAAGCACTCAGAGGGATAGTCATAGTCTTGCAAAAGCCTCGGATAGCTGATGTGAGGATTCGTGATGCGTCGAGAGCCTCTTTCTCTTGAGGCATCAGTCGCGAACGAAACTGAAGCAGGGGTGTGATCATGTATGAATTCCACAGGAAACCATCGTCAAAGTTGTCAATTTCAAACGAATTCGAGTTTAAAGGCCTGTGATGCTTTAGCACTAAGTTCATCAGGGATGTGTACTCCCAACACACCTATCTTGTACTCGGTTGGTGAGATCAAAGTCTGTACTGTAGTAGAAGGTTCCGTTACTGAGAAGATTACGCAGCTCATGGCATGGGTGTTCGATGACCACATCTCTGCCCCTAAGACCTTGCCCATATGGAGCGGACTGTATGGAAGCCGCATCAGAATACTCCGGATCCATGGGATCGAGAGGCACAACATCGTCATAGTCGGCGCTGCTCAGGCAGTAGAACTGAACGCTGGCAATGCGCTCTATCGTCTCGCCTGGTCGCAACGTAGCTGCTCTTGCAGCCTGCGTGATGACAGATATGAAGACCTCGCCGTTGACCGAGATCAAGCCCAGCGTTCCGTAGATTGGACGATGGGTCAGACGACGAAAATCTTGAAGTAGACCTTTCGAGACAGGTGCGAACTCGACCATGCATTTAGGAACCAGTGTCTCGCCTCCATTCCCACGAGGTCGTGCAGATGCGACAACAGATGTAAGCGAGCCATTGGCGATAGCTTCACTAGTCGAAGAGGTATACCGCAGAATAAGGGCGTGGGTCGAAGAGACAATCGCAATCGATCGATGAGGGTAGTCGCGGATATATAGTTCGCATGTCTTTTCGGCGGAGGGAGCCTGAGAGGCCCACGAAGTAGTAGGATAGTCCATCATGAGGAAACTCTACACTGGTTGAAGGCTGCTTGCGCCTGGGAACCGATGCTGGAGCGATGCAATTGATAACGGTACCGGTGTTGAATCAAGACATTTCTGGCTATATCCAAGAATGAAGGTATTCGAAGGAAAGAATCGCTGCAACAGGTGGCTCAGCTGGGGTTTTCGATGGAAGTTGGATGTAATTTGGAGAACCCAGGATTTGGACAATAGTTGGAGTTGAAAACCCCTGTTTACTTAGAACAGATGCACCCTGAAGATGACGTCCAGTTCTAAATTCGGGTCTAAAATTTGGTGCTAGGGTATGGGTCTACAGTACCTAAACTTAGGTGACAGATAAGCGTGTGTCCACTAGATTTTGCAAACTTATGGCCACTCTCACGGTTGGTGGGCATGTTTCGACTGTACTGTGCAAAATCTTGAGCTTGATATGCATGCATACCTATCCTGGCTCACCTCACTTGATGGAACAGATTCACACGCTCCGGACTTCCCGTAGCCATACATTGTGTCAGTGTTACATCTACTCATACTCTGCCGTTGCTTCTTATGCTTGGGCTCAGCTTCAGCGACGCGTACAACTATCAAGACGTGGACTATCATGATTGGTATATGCCACCATATTTTCCCGCCATCTTCGTTTCGTCCTTGCATCTTTAGATGTCGACAGTTTGGTGTCAAAGCACAAGTACAGACAGCAGCAGCAGCGAATTTTCCTTTCACATGCCCCTCTGCAGCGGTGTTATTCGGGTTCCAGGCGGTGGTGTTCAACCACCGCATGATCAGCTACTATATGAAGAAAGTCGGGTGGCTGCTTATGGTAGAAAACAAAATGCAACAAGAATGCTGAGCTTCAGATTCGAAATTGAGATCA
Organism: Fusarium dimerum; assembly: GCA_013623525.1. Taxonomy (NCBI): domain Eukaryota; kingdom Fungi; phylum Ascomycota; class Sordariomycetes; order Hypocreales; family Nectriaceae; genus Fusarium; species Fusarium dimerum. The sequence goes on along the minus strand of JABGLY010001099.1, from coordinate 2,638 downwards.
TGCTCTCTGATTAGAGAGCGTTCATTCTCTTCCTATCATATGTTTATGTGAGAATCATCACGAGCCCATTTTAGGATAAAGAGAAGAGAAAAGAATCTTTACACTCCACCAGATGCAAAGAGAAAATATGTGCTACGCATGATAACTGCTTAGTCACCAAGTGCCGGCACATTGTTCCCCCGGCCTGAATGACCTTTACGATAGGTACCTGTGGAACTCTGCCTTAGTGGGCTCTCTCCCTGACTTTCGCCATGAACTCACAAGCTCAGGGGTAATACAGTACATTGCACTGAAGTATTGGCTTAGAAAATTGGTCAATTCCATCAGCGCAAACCTCCAACCCCTTCATTTCGCGACAAGCTTGGAGCCTCCACCTCGTCATCTCCAAATCATTCCCTACATTCGAAACTCATACTGCCATACCCGATAGCCACATTGTTCTCCAGTCAGGGTGTTATTTCGTAATCGGGTCTGTCAACAATTTGGAAACCTCGGCAGCATGAGCGACTTTGGCCACTATGGCGGCTCTGATGAAGAGTACGCGACTGTGCGCAAACACAACGCAGAGGTGGTATGTTGCATGGATATCGAGAGCGCTGAGTGACGAAAGGCTGATAAACTCAATCGCAGGAAGCCGATCCCGACAACTTCGAACACTGGGAAAACCTCATCAAGGCCAGCGAAACCCTAGAAGGTGGCCTAAACCGCAACTCGAGCCCCCAGGCCTTGGCGACGTTCCGTGACGCATACGATCGATTTCTTTTCAAATTCCCTCTCTTGTTTGGATACTGGAAGAAATATGCCGACCTGGAATTTAACATTGCTGGGCCCGAGTCCGCGGAGATGGTACGTTATTTGTTCATGCTCTCCGTCACGATCACGAACTGACTGGAGGAATAGGTTTATGAAAGAGGATGCGCCAGCATCACCAATTCTGTCGACTTGTGGACTGAATACTGCTCCTTCAAGATGGAGACAACCCACGACCCACACCTCGTCAGAGAGTAAGTTCAGCTGGAAAGATTTCCTTCCCCTTCCCTTAACATGCCAGTCGGCGCAGGATTTCGCTTGACGGGCGTGGTCTCGGCCGACATGTCCGCAAGGCCTTCACACCTCTTCATTTCAAGTCCGTCCGATGGTGAGATATGCCTGTAGTAGCCCCATCAAACCGGGATGCTCCCTTACGCTCTCTGTCAGGCTCTTTTGATGTTCATCCATGCTCGTTTTATACCATACACCACAAACCGTCCTTGCGCAAACACGTTCCCATTAGGAAGAACCTGGTATCGGTTATGCTACTCACTCGTACAACCACTTTCCCTTCTGTACTGATCCTCTCCACCCTATATTCCAAGCTTACCCTTACCCATTTGATCATTTCTAACATTGTTTCTCAGACTATTCGAGCGCGGCTCATCGTATGTCGGCCTCGACTTCTTGGCTCATCCTTTCTGGGATAAGTACATCGAATACGAGGAGCGCCAGGAGGCCCATGACCGAATCTATGCTATTCACGCGCGCATCATCCGCATACCCATGCACCAGTATGCTCGATATTACGAACGATTCCGATCTCTCTCTCACAGCCAGCCATTGTCCGAGGTGGTACCGGCGGCGACTCTCGAACGATTCAAATCCGAGGTCGAGGCGGAAGCTGCAGCGTACGGTGGTGGACCGAAACCTGAACTTGAGATCGAACGCGACATACGCACCAAAGTCGACAGCTTGTACTATGAAGTGTTTACGACCACGCAGACCGAGGTTTCCAAGCGATGGACGTACGAGTCGGAGATAAAGAGACCCTACTTTCACGTTACCCCACTGGAGCATTCGCAGCTGATCAACTGGCGCAAGTACTTGGATTTTGAGGAGGCAGAGGGTGATTACAACCGCATCGTGGCGCTTTACGAGCGCTGCCTTGTTACATGTGCTTACTATGACGAATTTTGGTTCCGTTTCGCCCGATGGATGTCTGCTCAGGCTGGAAAGGATGAGGAGGTGCGCAATATCTACCTGCGAGCATCGACCATGTTCGTACCCATCAGCCGCCCTGGAATTCGAATGCAGTGGGCATACTTCGAGGAGAGTGCTGGCCGAGTCCAGATTGCACTGGATATCCACGAGGCCATCCTGCTCAAGCTCCCCGACTCAGTTGAGGTTATTGTTTCGTGGGCCAATGTCCAGCGACGACAGAACGGCACGGATGCAGCCATCCAGGTGTACAAGGATCACATTGACTCTCCCACAGTGGACATCTACACGAAAGCAGCTCTGGTGGCAGAGTGGGCGCTCCTGCTTTGGAAGGCTAAAGGATCGGCGGATGAAGCACGAGCTGTGTTTCTGAAGAACGTGCAATGGTACGCTGACAGCCGTATCTTTTGGGAACGGTGGTTCCGCTTTGAGCTTGACCAACCCACAAGCCCAGATTCAGAGGCGAAGCAAGGCGAGAGAATGAAGCAGGTATTTGACGAACTTCGAGGAAAGAGCCGTCTCTCAGCGTCTGTCAAGATGGAGCTCACGCAGATCTATCTCGATTATCTGGTTGAGCGGGGTGACAAGGACGCCATGAAGGTGTTTTTGCAGGTCGACCGAGAAATCTATGGGTAAGTTTCTCCAATCTCTCCCCCTTTCTTTTCCC
>JABGLY010001091.1:0-12139 GCA_013623525.1 Fusarium dimerum | reverse complement strand
CGCTGTTTGGTGGGCCTGAGTCAAACGGGGCTGTGGTAGGAATGCCTGGGGGAAGCTGAACAAGCGGTGTTTAGCCTGCACTGTCATATACAATACTGTCATGAAGGATACAAACAGGCCCTTCATTCAAGTGTGACAAGACCTGAGCTGCTTTCATAATAGTAGAAGGTGGTTACGCGCATTAGTTAACAGGCAATTTTGATGATAGCTATACTGGATAAATCAACGATACATGCATGCTTCGTTTCATAGTATACACAAGAGACGCGCAGGCCTCAGCCGAGCTCGAGCTGTAACTAGTCTCGTCCCCAAACAACTGCACCAACCCACTTCAGTCGTCATCTTTACTTGCGCTTCTTGGCCTTGCCGGTGCTAGAACCGCTGGCCTTTGCCTCAGCAGCCTTGATGTCCTCGACGAGAACCTCCTTGGCCTCCTCTCTGGCCTCTTCCTTGACCTCAACCTTAGCCTCAGGCGTAGGCTCGTCCTCACCACCCTGACCAAACTCGTTGACACGTGTGTAGTCGACGCGGTAAGCCCACCGTTGATAAAGGTAGATGAAAAAGATGATGTCGTCGCGGAATGTAGACAATCGGTGCAGGAAAGGCATCTTGATGGTGAACGCAAACAGGTCGTCGATGAAGGTGTTGAGGAACTTGTACATCATGGCCTTGCCGGGCATGTGCGCCACGCTCTTGAGGCGGTAGTTGATGTACAGGGAGGGAACCATCATGAGAAATCCGTAAGCGTAGACGGAGCCCACAAGCGTGGTGATGATGTACGAGTACCACGACTTGTGGGACTCGTAGTACAGAGAGTAGATGCCATAGGCGATCAAGAGGGGCACACCAGCCATGTACATGTACTTGAAGGCGATTTCATCATACTCCTTGGTCTTCTCCTCGGTCTCGGAAAGCTTCTGCTTGTCCTCAAACATAATGCTGAAGGGGAGCCAGGATCCAGGGCTGGCAGGACGCACGCGCACATTGACGACCGTAGTGATCTTCCAGAATTCGATGAGAATACCAACAGCTTGCGTACCCAGGATCATCCAGCTCGTGTTCTGCGAATTGTCCAGGAGATACAGGAAGATGACGGCTTGCATGAAGACGTTGGCCAAGATAGATCGCACCGAGATACCAACATTGTCCTTCTTCTTCCGGTAGTGCGCAATGTCGGAACCAAAAGCCAAAGTCTCCAGAATCATATGGGCGATACTAACCACAAAGGTGATGCCGAGTAGTATGGGGTTCGAATCCAGAAGAATCTCCTTGATCATCTCAATCTCAGTGCCGTCGCCACCACCGGGAAGTGAGCCACCAGCAGCAGCCCTTCGTGCCGCCTCCTTGGAGTTGGTCTCCATGGTCGCCATAATCTGGAACTGCCAGCTGACCAGGTTTGCGAGATCAATTCGAAGGGGCAATTCCTTGACGGTGTCGTTGAGAATAGTCATCTGGCTAGTAAGTTGCCAGAAGGTGTTAGGGAATAACACAGGGTCTAACAAGAATTAGTATGCATCGAAAGAATGCCAGTAGTCAGTAGAGGTATTCACTTACAGTACCAGCCATTCTGGCCAGATCCATCGCGAGCACCAGTTGCTTCAAGATGCACATATTGTCGGAGAGCTGGAGGCATCGTGTTGAACTCCTTGACGCCCAAATCAGGAACGAACGAAAGACTAGCGTTGGGGTGGTAGTAGCTAGCAATAACGGGACCGCTAGTATCTTCCTCCTCTTCAACCTCGGGCTCGGGGACGTTCTCGAGCAGGTTTCTCGTCTTTGCAATCTTCTTCTTGGGCAGGTATTGAGTCATAGGCCAGGCAAAAAAGTAGGCCTTGGCAGGGTCAAAACCAGGCTCGCGGATGTCAAGCTTGCTACCAGTAAGACCAACATAGAAGTGACCCCAAAGAGTTCCATTGTTCTGGACAGGCTCAGGCACAGGGAAGGTTGTCTCAACCGTGCGCTTGTCAGTGTAATTATTAAGATGGAAGTTCTTCTCGTTCAAAACGATGTATTCCTCGGGCGTCTGAGAAATGGGGATCGGGTTCCAGTGCGGCGAAAGCGTGACGATGATATCGACATGGCTATCTTGGGGCCAGATAGGCGCGATGTTGCGAGGAATCGCGCGGTGCTGGGCTCCCTCATTAAGCTGCTTGGGGCGAAGCTCGAACGGGGGGATGTCTCCAGTGTTGCCAGGAACTGTGATAGCTTCACCAGACTCGGGGTGGTTGATGGTTACGGCTCGTTGATCCTTCTTGGTGCCGTAGTTGAGGGCGGCGTTGAAACCAAAGTAAACGGCAGCACCCAGGAGAAGCTTGTTCCAGCTAAAGCCCTGTTCAAAGTGAGTTAGTATCGTCCAATCGATGGTAATCAGAGGCTCAAGAAATTTTGCGACAACTTACACTACCCTGCTGCTCTTGCTGTTCTCCTTGCCTACGAGGCAAGACAGCTGCCTCAGCCATTTTCGCTGATTGTATTTCCAATGAATAAGATCACGCGGGCTGTGAATGTGTTGATAGATCGATGAGTTCTCTTATGGGTGAGCCCGTTGAACCCGGAGTCAGATCCTGCCAGAGTATTGGCAAAAGAGAATAAGAAAAATAAATGGAATACCAGTGCAGATGCAAGGTGACAGCTTTCATGCCATGAGAAATCCCCTCGCCTCATGGGGCCTCCCGTAAATGGGTGGAGTATTTGGCACTGACGTGCTGGAGGAATCGGCGAATAAGCATGAAGCTGCTTAGCATTTCTTCAGGACCCCTCCACTCTATCCCCCGGGTTCGGAGAGCACTGGCCTGTGGGGTTACAGTGCTTTAGTGGTAATCAGTCGCTGTGCTAGGAAACCCTTCAGCGCTCAATTGGTGAACTTGCGAGAAGACCACCAAAAGTCCATTACGTACAGTACAGGTAACAACGGTGTTGTAAGACCTCACCTCATGAACAATTCCCCTCTCACGACGCAATGCGGACAGATTTCGTCAAGTTAAACTCATCGGTCGTCATGGTACTCTTTTCGAAGATTGGTACCGGCCCGCGCACACAGAATATGACAAGACAGATCCCACAATGCCCTGAAACTTCACTATAACTGATTCAAGATTTGGCTAAGCTCATTCTCACTAGAGCGCCTCCCTCTTGATCTGCTGACCTGGTTTATCATTGTCTTTGAGGCCAACACCAGCCGCAGTGCCACCGTTTCCAAATGTTGTGCAATGATAGGTGCTGCATGGCCACGCTTCACACCCGGAGTGGCCAATTCTCGAACACTCCGATGCCCGGTAGTCATGACCGAATATTGCGGGCCGCATCCGCCTCAGAAGTATCCCATGAGTAGTATATGTACCTCCGGATGACCCAGCTCTCCCCTGTCTGCCCTTCCTGTTCGTTCCCTGCATTTTTTTGCGAAAAAGGATCTTTTTGTTCGAATATTCTCCCAAATTTGTTGTCCCTTATTCTCTTGGCAAGGCTTGCCTTTTACTTTTAGAGTCATATAGCCTCTGCGTCATCCATTCCGAAGGTGTCTCCGGGTCACCGACTTTGAACTCATAGGAACTTTTCTTGAATTCACACACTCTCCCTTACAAGTCTGTTTTTGTATAAATATTTGCATCTCCCGCACCTTTGCAGAGTTCATTATAACTTCAATAACTCTGTCTGAAAGCTACCATTTGCCCATCATGACTACCGACAACATCCCACCAACCGCTGCGGCGCAAGGCGACATCGCAAACGGCACGTCCAACGGCAACGGGCAGGCCAACAGCACGGCCCGAACCAAGATTTGCGTGTACTGTGGTGCTAGCGCTGGTTCGAGTCCTGCCCATCTTGAAGCTGCTCGCGCACTCGGTCGAGCAATGGCTGAGCAAAACATTGATCTTGGTGAGTCATGACCCGCTTCCAATCCAATCCGCCCAGGGTCGTCTTGATATTTCTTGAGATCTTGGCCAACTCTTCAAGTGCACTACTAACATTTGCTACCCTTGCAGTTTACGGAGGCGGTACTGTCGGCCTGATGGGCGAGGTGGCAAAGACGCTCGTCTCCATCAACGGCCCCCAATCAGTTCACGGCATCATTCCTGAAGCCCTAGTGAGATATGAGCGAGACGGAACATACCAGTCTGTCAACAGCAAGGGCCAAGTCCTCCCCGAAGAGTCTGTATATGGCCGAACGACTGTTGTGAGGGACATGCACACTCGCAAGAAGCTCATGGCGGAGGAGGTGTTCGCGGGGGGTCCTGGCAGCGGCTTCATTGGTCTGAGCGGTGGTTACGGTACCATGGAGGAGATCTTCGAGACGACCACCTGGAACCAGCTAGGTATTCACAGCTGTGGAATTGTCCTGCTGAATATTGAAGGCTACTGGGATGGAATCGTCCAGTGGATGAACCGCGCAGCAGAAGAGGGTTTCGTCAAGCCTGCCAACAAGGATATCTTGGTCACGGCCGATACACCTCAGGGTGCCATTGATGCCCTCCGTACGTACAAGGTGTCAGAGGCCATCTATCAGCTGCAGTGGGGTAGCCAATAGATCCATGGGCATGGGAAAGGATAAATTTACGGCGTTTGCGTGGTAAATCTGGGTAATTGGTGGTACTAGCTTGCACCGCATGGTCTAGAAATGGCATATAGATCCGGCTCTCCTTTATGTTTAGATGAATCCATGATCAGAATACTTTTACTTTGGCCATTCCGAGGGTGTGGTTCATAATTGCTGACTCGACAGCCTTTAGTTGTACATGATCTATCTAGCTCATAACCTCCGTGACGCCCTGTGTTTGTACCGTCTGTCTTGAGAATCCTCGTTTAACTGTCCACATCCATGCCCTCCTCGTCGCCATCGCCACCCTGACCTTCGGCAACGCTCTCAATCCACTCCTGCACCTCAAAACCATCATACAGCTTGAAGGGCTCTATCTTGCTCTTCCCGCTATCCTTGTTGATACCGACCACGCCGACTGAGGTGTTGTCTACCGTGAGCTCTTTGTCCTGTACCAAACTCTCCTTGAGAGCTTTAAGACCGTGCTTGACAAGCTCCTCTCTCGAGCAATCGGCGAAGGCATCGATATTGCGCTCCAGGTATGTTCGGGCCATCTGGCTTCGTGCACCAATGGCAAAGGCCAACATCTCCTCTGTCATGCCTGAAGGCTGGAACTCGAACAGATGGGGACCACGCTCGTCCACACCAGCAACGAGTAGACCGACACCATACGGTCTCTTTCCGTAGACCTGGGTATTGATCTGGGCCTTCTCGCCAATCATGTCGACAAGGGAGCGGAGGGGGATTGCGCGGCCATAGGTAAGTCGGTGGCCGAGACACTGTTGCTTCATGAAGTTGGAGAGGACGCGGGCATCGGAAGTAAGACCGGCGATGGCAATACCGGCATGTTCATCGATGTTGAAAAGCTTCTTCTGGTATGAGGAAAGTTCCTCGGCATTGCGCTATTCAAATGTTAGAAGAGGAATTTCTTCGGTGCCTTGCAATGGTGTGCCCAAGACGGTGGAAGGGAGGGATGAAGGTGTTCGTACCTTGACGGCACAGAGCACTGCATGAGTCTTGCTGGCAATTCCAACGACGACTGAACCTTGCTTGACAGCCTCAGCAGCATACTCGATCTGGAATATTCGGCCCTGGGGCGAGCTGCATTCCACATTAGTCTGTTGCGTATTTGATTTTGGAGAAGCGTCCCTGAAGAGTGAGACTGCTCTAGTGGAATTTGGTGACGTACAATGTAACGGAATCGTTATCGTAGTTGTTTCTGAACATGATTGAAATTGAGCTGCTCTAGCAGCTTTGAAAGAATAACAGCGTCGGTAGTAGGAGGTACGTGGTTATTGCGGAAGTGGATGGGGGGAAAGTTGGTTGAAGAGCTTGGGGTGGATGGTGTCGTTGGCGCGCGGTCGTTGATTGCTTGGAGATGGAGTTGAGGTTGACAAGCATCAGGCAGCTCAAGCTTCGTCGCCTTGCTGGGACGCCTGCCATTTACTTGAGTGTGAGGGACAGGTAACGGATTCTGCCGCGGTAATTCCGATACACCGCCTGCTGAAATGGGGAGCTTCCATGATGCTGTCCCTCCAAAATACCCCCAGAGGTACCTAGAAATCTGAAAGATGAACAAATAAACATATATCAAATGAAAGAATTATGAAATATTTGCTGATGAGCTTGACGATGTCAAATGGTTCATAGATGTCACGAAGACACAATGTCGTCCTAGCGATACACTCAAGTGTCGTGTTGACTGCAGTTGAGCCGCAAATGGTCCAAACCTACCTAGGTACCTAAATAGGTACTGGTCAAATGTATGTCCTAAGCATAGGCATTTGACCCTAGGTAGCAAGCAACTTACGCTTTAATTCTGACATGGACCTAATTCATAAGGAAGACAGGTTCCGTTACTGATAGGACAGGTCGATACAGTCATCTTTGAATGTTAATGAGTATGTACCCAAATCAACGCGAGGGCATCTCCGAGGCCGGCCACGACATCCCACGTTTCCCACGCTTCAATGTGCGGAGTCATTTTGTAGTACTTCTTTACCCTAGCGAATCGAAAGTCGCCTGTTCCAAAATTCACCAGCTCATTTTTCATGCATACGCCTCTCACTAATAACGTATATTAACAAAATAATTGAGGGACGTGATCTTTCATGTGAGACATGAAAATCAGCTCTTTCCCTTCTTCCAAGTCTTTTAAAAATCCTCGAACAGTCACTGTACACTCTTACTGTCAACTAAACTAGCCCAAAGAACCCACTCCGAACTTCTCATTAGATGACTCGTTGAGAGTTCACATACTTTAAACCAAACAAGCCTCTTCCACTTTTCTGCCTCTCAGTATTCCCAAAGCTTCCCATCATCTACGCCGCAAACACAATGCCTTCCAGGTCCGAAATCACATACTTTGGGGCCGGCCCTGCGCTTCTCCCAACTGATGTGCTTGAGACGGCCGCAGCAGCGTTGCTCAATTACAATGACACTGGGCTCGGAATCGCTGAGCATAGTCATCGCTCTGCGCTGGCTACCAACATCATCAACGAGGCCAAGGCTGACCTCGCCTCATACCTTGACATCCCCGAGGATTATGAGATTTTATTCATGCAGGGAGGCGGCTCCGGCGAGTTTGCTGCTACCGTGTACAACCTTGTTGGCGCTTGGGTGACCAAGAAGAAGGCTCAGATCGTGGCCAAGCACAACAAGCCCGAGGATGATCCTATTGTTGAGCAGGAGCTTAAGAATGCGGTTGACAAGGAGCTCAAGACTGACTACATAGTCACTGGTGGTTGGTCGTCCAAGGCTTCTGAGGAGGCGAAGAGACTATTAGGTTCCGAGCATGTTAACATTGTTGCTGATGCTCGTAAAATCAACGATGGAAAGTTTGGCAAGATCCCAGAGGAGAGCACATGGAACCTGTCTAACAATGCTGCCCTCGTTTATTACTGCGATAACGAGACTGTGGATGGTGTTGAATTTCCCAGATTCCCCCAGTCTCTAGCCCCTGGCCCTGACGGCGAGGGACCTATTGTCGTGGCCGATATGTCTTCCAACATCCTCTCGAGGAAGATTCCCGTCAGAAACTTTTCTGTCATCTTTTTCGGTGCTCAGAAGAACCTTGGTTTGACAGGCGTCACTGTCGTGGTCGTCAAGAAGAGCCTTCTTCCTCCCAAGACCCCTCAGCCCTCTGCTACTCTTCTCCGAAGACTGGCTCTCCCTATTCCTCCCGTCATTTTCTCCTACGAGACCATTGCCAAGAACAACAGTCTCTACAACACGCTAAGCATCTTTGAGTGAGTCCAGTTGACATAGCAGATTGGCATATGTGGCTAATTCCATACAGCGTCTTTGTTGCTGGTCAGGTTCTCAAGAAGCTCCTCCGCACTTATCCTAACAAGGTCGAGGGCCAGGAGGCTGTTGCCGCCAAGAAGGCTCAGATCATTTACTCTGCACTTGAGCAGTATCCCGACGTATATCGAATTGTCCCTGATAAATCTGTTCGCTCTAGGATGAACATATGTTTCCGGGTGTCCAAGAATGGCGATGTTGATGCTGCCGAGAAGGCCTTCCTCGAGGAGGCCACCTCTATTGGTCTGACTGGCCTCAAGGGCCACCGCAGTGTCGGTGGAATTCGCGCCTCAAACTATAACTCAATTACCCTGGAAGGGGCTGAGAAGCTGGCCAATTTTATCCAAACTTTTGCTACCTCTTGAGGCTTGGTGAGGGACGAGTCGGCGTAAATGATATAAGAGGAAGTGGTATTGATAAGCTTGTGCTGCCTTGGGATAAAATATCATATCACAACCTAGCCAGAAGGACTATGAAGGTCAACCCAGAAGTAAACTCATGTTACATTCAACATGTTCAACAGTTGTATACACAATTAGTGAGTATGTAGGTAAATAAAAGTTGAACAACTGCCTTACAGAAAGAGGTTGCTCAATAATTGCACAGGTGGTGATTTATGCAGTCTCGTTTTGAAGCGACCATTTCCACCTATGAGTGAACAACCACGAATGAAACATGCCGTTTCTGCATTAAATAGAATCAGCTCAACTGCTTGAAACGAATTTGCCATAGTATACAACTTACATCAAACCATTACATTATGTGTAAGTACTCGAATTGGATACCAGCTGGATCCGTCTCTGACCTACCCTAGATCCTTTCATACTGTAACAATGGTCCACTGAAATCAGAGAAACTTAGCACCTTTGAACCCCCTAAGACGAGTCAACTCCCTGTTGACTCGCATCGACTTATCAACTTTCATGTTTCGAATTCTTCATTATTCCCAGGTTTCAATCTTACAACGATCATTATTTCCATGTCCTTTCAATTGCTAGAATCAAAGTTCTCCATAAAATATACTCAATACCCTCACGAAGGCCAACACTAATGCCCAGGAAAGGCGCTCTGTGTCGACTTTTGTCGTGGAGAGCGTCCAGGTCAGAAAACTTCAATCGCTGCTCAGCCCTCCAACCTCTTGCTACAGGTTTCAGGAGGTGCAGATCTGAACTATCCTCATCACCGTTTATATCAAACTCTCAGTATGAGAAGACCCCAAGATTCTTCTCGCAAGTCACGAAGCATGCTGCATCGACCACTGAGAATAATTTTCCTTCCATAGGTGATACCATTTATGCTTTATCCACTGCCCAAGGTCGAGCAGGTATTGCCGTTATACGAATATCAGGACCATCTTGTCTGGAGGTGAGTATTGGTTTTATGAAAGAACTAAATATCTAACTCTACTTGCAGGTGTACAAGGCTTTATGTCCATCAAGACCGTTACCCAAGCCCAGGTACGCAACGGTTCGGTCATTATTTGACCCCGAGTCACCGAGGGGCAAGCCTAATGTTCTTGACTCTGAAGCATTGTTGCTGTATTTTCCAAGTCCAAAAACGGTAACTGGTGAGGACGTTCTGGAGCTGCACGTTCATGGAGGACCTGCAACTGTCAAGGCTGTGCTGTCTGCGATCCCTCGGTGCTCTCCTGGCCAACGCGTCCGGTATGCCGAACCGGGTGAATTTACCAAACGTGCGTTCTTCAACAACCGTCTTGATTTAGCCCAAATCGAGTCCCTGAGTGATACTCTCGCAGCAGAGACTGAGCAGCAACGCCGTGCGGCGGTGCGAGGCAACTCTGGGGCACTGGGCCGACAGTATGAGGCATGGAGGGAGCAGTTGCTGCTCGCTCGGGGAGAAATCGAAGCTTTGATCGACTTTTCAGAGGATCAGCATTTCGATGAATCTCAGGCTGATCTTTTGGGAAACGTGACGGCTCAAGTAGCAAAGATGCTGCATAGTATCGAACTGCACGAGCAGGGAAGTCAACGCAGCGAGCTTCTGAGAAATGGTATCCGAATCGCTCTGCTGGGCCCCCCTAATGTCGGGAAAAGCTCACTGATGAACTTGATTGTGGGACGCGAGGCGTCAATCGTGTCGGGAGAAGCTGGCACTACACGAGATATCGTCGAAGCTAGCCTTGACATCCGTGGTTTTTTATGTTCGTTTGCCGACACAGCTGGCTTCCGTTCCGAGGGCTCAAGGGGAATTGACGGGGTCGGGTCAAGTACGATTGGAGCTGTCGAAGAAGAGGGTATTCGAAGAGCGAAGCAAAAGGCGCTGGAGTCAAACATCGTTATCGTGTTGGCCTCAGTAGAGAAGGGGACCCCTGGGGCCTATTTGCACTATGATGATGAAACTCTTGATCTCGCGTCGCAAGCCGAAGCCTGTCTTATTGTCATCAATAAACAGGATGCGGTAGGACCGGAGGAGTTTTCCAAACTTGTCAGAAACTTCAAGCAAATGCTGAGTAGGAAAAATGCGAAGCTAGCGGCAGCCGAACTGGTGTCTGTTTCGTGTAAGGAGGCTCAATCGGCAGCTCAAACGCTGACGGACGCCGGCGGTATCGAGGGGGTAATGGACAACCTCGTGGCATGTTTTGAAAAAATGACATCGATGCCAGTAGACCTGCAGGATTTGCTTGGTGTGACGGAACGGCAGAGACAGCTCTTGGTCAAGTGTCGGACGCATCTCGAGGAGTTTATGACAGAGGCCACGCCGGAAGATGGCATGGATGCGGATACAGTTTTAGCGGCAGAGTACCTCCGTTACGCAGCTGATTGTCTGGCTCGAATTACTGGGAGAGGGGAGTTTGGAGATGTGGAGGATGTGCTGGGAGTCATTTTTGAAAAGTAAGTGTCGGTCTCCTATCTGGATATCCTCTCCATCATGGTACTGACTGATGTTCCCCAGGTTCTGTGTAGGAAAGTGAGCTAGTCAACGAGAGAACAGATTCGGCTTCTAGGATGGAGGAGACGTGTTTTGTATCAAAAGTAAATCCATGTATGATTATGCGTGTATCTGAAAGCTGGCGATGTATCGAACATCTTTGATGCTATGCTAAGAATAACCCCAAAGAAATTCCAAATGCAAAACAAAACAAAACAAAACAAAAAGATAGTAACAATGCTGATCAGTGATGATAGTCTTTGGTTCTTTTCCCTCCATTCTCCTTCCAATGCAAGTGCTCCGAATTTCTCTTCAACCTGTCCGTTGCTGTGATGCTTGTAACCAAATCTAAATGTCCATGTTGATGTTGATGAAAGGAAGGCTGTTTGTGATGCGATGCAAAGATAAAGGAAAAAAAAAAAAAAAANNAACGTTCCCATGAAGACGCCTTTAGTATGCACAGAAGAAAGAACTAGTCTTTGTCTTGTTGATTTACTCGTCATCGTCGCTGGGGCCGTTGTAGCCAGATCGGCCCTTGTCGGTCTGAGGCTCATCGTCACTGGGGCCATTGTAGCCGGATCGACCACGGTTGGCATCATCAGGATCATTGTAGCCAGAGCGACCAGAGCGGCTGTTTGTAGGCTTGGAGTCGGAGTCGTTTCCGTCCTTGTTGTAGCCAGAGCGGCCGAAGGAGCGGGAGGAAGGGGTGAAGACGAGAGTGAAAGCAGCCATTTTCTTTTTGGGAAGATTTGTGTGCAAGTGGTGTAAGAGGGAGGTTATGAAAGTGTTCAAAGTTGTAGTTGTAGAGTTTTCTGTGTTGTTTTTGATGGTGAAGATAGTGTTGACAGTGTCGAGTTGTTGTTGTGGTTGTTGTTGTGGTTGTTGTTGTAAGTGAAGTTGAGTGTTGATGATTGTTGTGATGGATGGTGTTTCAAAACTCAAATTCGAAGGAAGTCTCGACCGATATATATATATGTACATGAGAAGGAAATCTAAGATATCACAAGTGAACTAAGAAGAGAAAGAGTTCATCGGATGCATCAAGTGCCGAGTCACTCTGCCATGGACAGGATGGATGGATGGGATACGACAAATCCGACAATCCGCACATCGTGGGCTTAGAAGCATCAGCACATGCACAAGCATTGGTATTGGCATCAGCATAAGCATCTCTAGCCGTTCGAGAAATTACCAGAAGAGTATAGTATACGCCGCTCACAGTATTGATTGTTCATCTCAGACAAGACATAAACAGTACTCTACCTACCCAGGTATGCGTCATGGGTAAGGGATGGGAGACGGGACAGTTCCAAACAAAGAAACACAGTCATTTTTGGACCCCTACACTTCCTCCCCCACTTCCCCCCCCAAAAAAACAACCCTTGAGCCACTTCTCTTGTCACCCTCCCCAAC
>JABGLY010001088.1:0-19611 GCA_013623525.1 Fusarium dimerum | reverse complement strand
AAGAGGTGGTAGGGAGAGGGTGAAGAGGGGGGGGCGATGGGAGAGTGGGAAGGTTGGAGGGAGGAGGGGGGGGGGAGGAGAGTGTGTCTGGGATGTTAATTGGATTTTCATGCATATCGAGATTTGGGGAATCTTCTACTCATTGATAAAGTCATGTGTTGGGTATTCTACCAAGGTCCATGATTTACTGTTGTCCCAAAGCTCAATCATTTATGGAGGGATGAGCACTGAGATGACTGCAGCATCACCAATGAACAGCATCTGTTGAGTTTTGATGTTGTTACTGCGTCTCCGATGAGGAATCCAGTTGGATAAGCATCCTAGGAAAAAGCAGCTCAAGCTATTTAGTTCAAGCAGCTTCAATCTTACCGAGCTTCTCCAACTGTGTAGATCATTTTCTGATTACAACTCTCCCACTTCCAAGGCCCAGAGAAAAAAATGGATGGAAGAGCGGGCCGAAGCGACGGGAGATTTTTTACTGTACAAGTGAGGTAAAGATGTTCTCCGTTGACGATTCATGATACTGTATCTATGAACTGAATTCCCTTCTTTCGTTCTTCTTCCTTTTTTATATCCTTTTTCGTCTTCTTTAGTGTTTCCAATGTCCTCCTCCTTATTGAATGCCATTAACTCGCTTCGGTGTCACGCGACATGAGGATGACGACGAGACAGGCAGTCCACCGGATAGGTCCGAACATAATCGAGGACCAGATATATAACCGGGTCATGATGGCTTAACTATAACTTTGGATCGCTACCACGGTCAGTTCATCAAGGAGGAGAAGGAGAAAAAAAAACATCTCAGTATGAGCATCGGTATTCCACCAATAAATCGGTGAATATTCGAACGACCAAAACCACCTTGACGATGCGAATGCCGCGTGGACAGTATCCACCTATTTCCGCTAAAGTCACCATATCCAACCTCTCCACAACACCCCATTGGTTAATCCCATCTCCGCCATGACGGGATTGCGCACAAGGGAGACGTAGACCCTGGTCCTGTCTTTTTCTTCTTCCTTTTTTTTTTCTTTTTTTTTTTTTTTCCTCGCTCTCTATTGCTCGCGTGCCCTTCCTTCTCCGGCCTTACAGAGAGAAAGAATGTCGTGAAGCTATGTTTATTCTGCTTCGGGTCGTCGTAACCGATAGGGCTTGGGAAAGATTCGACCCTTGTTTAGGTTAAGACGGAGTTCGGCTTGGGAAGGATGAGGTTAGTGGAATTATGCTTGAATTGAATTGCGTCTATGATAACGCATGCCCTTGTATGAGAAGACAAGTCAAGGTCAAGTCATGACCATGTCAGGTCAGGCAGGGTCTTGGTTGGTTGGTGTTTCGTGTTTATAATCAACATGCTCCCCCCCTTCTACTGCCCAATCCTGCAGACGTCTCACTGTTTCTTGACCTTTTGTTTCTCGCTCTTTCACTTTACTACCACATCAGTAAATACAGACAATATGGTCACCGAAGCCGAGGGATACTACATCGCCCACACGGCGTTGGTGGCAGCAACAGCTTTCCTCCCCAGTCTCACTATTCTCATCTACTCCCTCAGAAATGTCCGCTCTCAAAAGGATCCTTCAAGAACTGCCTTCCGTTACTTCAAAGCCGCTCTCTCCATCTTCTGCCTGTACGAGTTTCTCCTTTTCTCGGCTCAGCATGACCTGATAGGAATTAACATTTTTCCAGGTTCTCACTTCTCGATGGCCTGACCTACGGCCTCACAATAGCATTTTCCATGATTCTAGATGTCGCAAACATGAACCTTGTGTACAAGACCGCTCAGCGATTCCTCATTGCTCAATCGTATCTCAATGCCGTCGCACAATTCTTCGATATGGTGACCGATATTTTCGTCATGATCATGCTTCTTCGCGTGGCTAGTGGAATCGTCATGGTTCAGAACGGCAAACCCGGCCGTGCCGACAAGACCGTGCGGTTTGTTTCCTATGCTGCGAGCTTCGTACTTGGAGCGTTGGCATTGGCTACGTTTGCTCTGCGTACCCGATTTGCTGGTTTGACGAGACCTTCGCGACAGTCTGCGTATTCAATTGAAACGCTGCATAGATTCTATACCCTGTTTAACCGATCTCGTCACCTTTCCTTGTCTTTCCGTGTTGTGGTTCTGGCCATCTCCGTCGGGATCCTCGCTCGATCTGTCTTTGTCAAGCTTCAGACTCGCTCTCAGACAAAGTTCTCATTGGTAAGCCTTGGTACCTCAGCTCTAACGAACTAATCAACTAACATCTCTAGCCATCAACGATGCTTGTCGCCAGCGCATTCGCCTGGTTCGTTCGAACATCATACCACGTTATCTCCATGGCTGTCACAACCAACATCTTCGATTTCAGAGAGGACCCCGACTCCCACGACTACTACTACATCCTCGACGTTGTCTTTTCCATGTGGCCTCAGCTTGCCGGCCTCGTGTTTGTCTTTATGCTTGGCGTCAACCAGAAGGGCGGTCTGTGGTCTGACCAGCTAGCGTCTCGAGAAGTTGATAAGAAGATATGGAGTGATGACCGTACCAGCATGTCAGATGAATCACAGCCCGACTCGAAGGTGTCTGAGTGATCTGTCATCGTGAAACAACTAGAACGGACTGATTTAAATACGGCTGTGTCTGGGTACAGGGAAACGCATCATGAGAAACGGAGTTATGGCGTGGCTAGACGGTATGATTTATTAGAAGTTGTTGATTGATTCAATTAAAGATACCATCTATTGACGATTGTTATTTTCGAGTGATACGAAATCTATCTAACCACCCATGTTTGTATTCATATCTCTGAATGCAGCCCACTCAGTCAACGTCGGAAAATTCTGGAGGTGCAACGTAGGGTCCTGCCTCGCCCATAGTTCCCGTAACGTATCTGCAAAAGTCAACATCAATCATATTGAGGTGGGTGCAGTAAGGCTGCTTACTTTGTATGGCTTCCTCGTGCGGCAAGTTGTCCCTTGCTGTTCGTAAATGTGACCTGGGTAAATGCCAATGTTTTCCCAACTACTCCAGGTTAGAGCTGTTCATATCCAGGTCTTGGCCGATACTTACTCTTTTCGCAAATGGCGGTTCCTTTGAGAGTATCTCCAACTCGACCTCCGGGGCTAAGATAAGTAACTGCGAATGTCAGCGCCCTTATATCCCGCACAACAAGAAACGGTGCTCACCGTTCAAGTCGGTAGAGACGCCCGTCGCGAACCGCCCTGTGGAAGCGACGGCGAGGGAGCCACCTAGGTCGACCAGACTGGCAATCGTGCCTCCATGGATGGTCTGCAGGCGGTTCTGGAATTGGTCAGAAGGGGTTGATATCCATAAAGACAGCGAGGGCCTACGGTGTGGTCCTTAATAATGTCGAGTTCAAAGTCGACTTTCCCTTCTGAGGCGCTGATTACACGGAACTGAGTGAAAATTAGAGGAACATTCCTGGCAGACGTCAGGATTCATACTTGTTTTCCGAGAAGTCTGTATTCTTATCGTTAGTTGCGTTTCATCTTGCGGGACGTATATTTGAGAGAATGCTTGACGGGATAAATGAATGACATACCGAGGTTCTAGGCCAGAGTCGGCCATAAAAGACCGCATCACCTGCAGGGAGTCAGTGATGTGGTTTATAGTGCGATAGCCAAGTTTAACTGAGGGCAAGTCATGAAATTGAAGCTCATGAAACAGTTATCGCATTCTGAGGAGCACAAACCGCCTTGGTGAACTGGGTAGGATTGAGCTTCTTTGCCGTCATGGTGAACTCTCTTCTCTACAAGAAAGAGTGCTCAATCAATGCGATGACAGCAACGAATCTTGAAAGAAAGACACCGTATATTGAGAAGAGATGGGAAATCTGTTGGGAAAGACTGACGTTACTATGAAACCCGGGAACGACGTGCTGCATCACCGACTTAAGTCCCTGCGAATAACCGAATGCCGGGGTAAGTTCTTAGCGGAAGTGCGCGATTAGTAACACGACATTTGGATGAGAGTCAAGTGACGCAACAGTTGGGTTAAATAGTTCGGATGAGCAAATGAGAAACAACTAAACAGATTAAGCATATATATATTAGAGTTCTTAAGTATATCTTTATATTCAATTACCTATCTCGTCATTGTTAATGTGGTATAAATATAGCTGGATGAACGTTGACAGCCAGTAACTGAGAGTAAACACCTGAGAGAGTTGTGTTGAGTGACGGTCCAAATTGTACCCATCAGCTGTTATCATTCTCACCTCCTGACAAAAAGAGAAAGAAAAAAAAAAGACAAAAAGGGCTCAGACATGATATCACATTCAGTTAAATTCACTATACTCCTCCCATATAACTTCATGTTCCAAATTCATTTTATCGACTTACTCTCGTCAATGCCATCTCCAAACCTGACGTACTGTAAGTAGCCCATCCACCACAACCTACCAATCATTCGGTCGGTATATTTCCGCTCCGGCAGACCACCTTCCACGCTAAACCCTAGTCAGAACAAAGCGAAACCAAGCAGCCTAGAATAAGCTTGTGCAGCAGTCATTACTTCAAACGCGGCGTGAATCCTTGACAATCCCATCTCGAGAATTTTGGTTTCTTGAACAGCTTCATCGTTAGGTCTACTTCCGCACAACAGACTTCAAGAACCATTCTTAGTCTTCTCGTTCACTTCTTCACCACTCTTTCAATCAGCTATACCTCTCTCTATTCTACCACTCTATCAAATTCATCCACTGCACATCAACGCTGGACCTCATTATCATGAGATAACACCCCTCTATCACTGACTGACTTGCTCGTGTTGCGCCCTCCACGCTCGCCCAACATGTCAGTCAGCCCCGTGCCTTCACTCCAGCTGGCAGAGTATCTGGAGAAGTTGCCTGGTACCACGTTCAGGAAGCTCTACCAGCAACCCTCCACAGCCTTTGCCATCTTTCGTCGCATGCTTCCTCACCTAGGTATGTTCAATATCCAATCCTCCCCCAAACTTGCTCACTAATGCTGATAACCCCATAGCAAAGACTTTTGTTATGCGTATCCTTTACATGCCCAAACCAATCCTATTGAGCGATCTCGATGACTGGGTGAAACCAAGCGCAAAACGGTATGCTTTTGACCAGCAAAAAAAGAAACACAAATTAGAACACTCCCATCTAATCCTCACCAGACAAAAGGATAAAGCTCTTTCCATACTACGCGTCCTCCACATCGTCCAAATCACTGCGCCCTCGAAAGAACGACCCCAGGAAATGCAACTCACGGCCAACTTCAAAACGTCATTGCGACTCGCCCTCTCAGGCGGCGGCGACCACGGTTCTTTTGGTGTGCCCTCCACACTACAAATCCCCTCCGAGATCGATATCAACTTCCTCGACCGTTATGCTCGTAGAAAATGGGAGGATATTCTCCACTTCGTCGTCTCGAGTGTAGGCTACAAGAGCGCCGGTGACGTCTCTGGACCAAATAAAAGTGTTAAAGAGTTGCTCATTGCTGGACGTCTTGTCGATCGTCGACCTAGCGGTGCTATTGGTATCACGCAAGCCGGGTTCACATTTTTGCTGCAAGAGGCAAATGCCCAAGTGTGGACCCTCCTGCTTCTATGGCTCGAAGCTATGGACACGAACAAAGAAGCTGGTCTTGAAGCCACAGACATGCTCTCGTTCCTCTTCGTCCTTGCCAGTATGGAACTCGGTCGCGCATACGACACCAACGCACTCACGGAGCAACGTAAGAACATGCTCCCCTCGCTTGTCGACTTTGGCCTCATCTACATCCCCAACCATAAACGCTCCATGTTCTTCCCGACTCGTCTGGCCACGACTCTCACATCCAGCGGCAACTCCCTCCGCAGCATCAGTGATGGTGTAGCAGCCGCTACAGCAGCTGCTCTCCAGCCCGGCCAATCCAACGCGCCCGGCGCCAGCACAACTGGCAGCCGAACCGAGCAGCGCGGCAGCGTTATCATCGAGACGAACTACCGTCTCTACGCCTATACCCAATCCACCCTTCAGATTGCTGTTCTCGCTCTCTTCGCCAAGCTCCACATGCGTTTCCCGGACATGGTCGCCGGTCGTATCTCGCGTCAATCCATCCGTCAAGCCATCAATTTCGGCATCACAGCCGACCAAATCATATCCTACCTCGCCGCCCACGCCCACGATCAGATGCACCGTACCGCAGCACTGAACAACAAACCCGTCCTCCCACCCACGGTAGTCGACCAGATCCGTCTCTGGCAGCTCGAGAACGAGCGCATGAAGACCACAAGCGGCTTCCTCTTCAAGGAGTTCGAGGATCATAAGGAGTACATGTCTGTGGCTGGGTTTGCCGAAGAAGTGGGCGTGTTGGTATGGCGGAACGATGTCAAGGGGATGTTCTTTGCGAGCAAACATGAGCAGATCAGGGATTTCTTGAAGATTCGCAAAAAGGCTTGATTAATAGAGCTGGAAAAACTGGGAGTGTCCCTCTTGGGGCGTATTGTATCAGGTATTTGGAGTTTTGAGGCGTTGATGAGGAGCATTCCACGGGTCATTATCCGTTTACTTGAGTTGGGATATTCAAATTCACGAGTTGTTCAATCAGCGGTGAGAATAGTATTTGATGTGGTATTATTAACACTGAACAAGACTGTTCTAGTACGTTCCTGTCATGCATGATACGGAGCAATGCCTCATTCCCGGCGCATAGCTTCCAAACCGTGAGATTCATACAGTTCGTGGTGTAAAACAAACAACGGACTCGGCCAAGTAATATACATGAGCCATTCGTGGCCCAAAATAATAGTTAGTCCCAGACAACGGTGGCCAATCTTTTCGTTTGCCATTTCCTTCCAACTGACAGTTAATGCGGGATGCTCAGACATCAAATAAGGACGAACCCAAGTTCTGAGGCTACAGCGTTTGGTAGCTTGAGGCCATCTCAGTTATACCAACCGCTTACCACGCCCTCTAAGAGCAGGACCTCCTTCCGAGATCTTTCTTCCACCAACATGAGCCTGTTTTCCACCCATGCTTGAACCTCGGCCCATACCTTGACCTGGTCCTGGTAGGCTTCTTCTCTCACCCTTTCGAGGTCCAGCACCAAAAATTCGTCCCATCAAACCTCTGTCCTCCATGCAACCGCCTTTGGGCAAAAGGGCGGGTTTGTTGTGACGACGAGCGTAGACTTGCTGCCACTCGTGCAGCGATTGTCGAGCTTCGCAGGTGGTGCAGAGACCGTCAAGGTGATCAAGAACGCGAAGGCATCGAGAATCTTCGTCAGTCTCTGCTGGCTTCTTCGGCCTTGCTGCTGTCAGTGTCGTCAAGGCAGAGGTAGTGGTGGAAAGAGAGAGGCGAGTGGCTCGAGGAGCAGCGGGTCGATCCGGTGTTAAGGAATACTTTCGGGTAGACTGGCTGACTGGTGTACTCGACGGAGATGGCATCTCCTTTTCTAACTCCTCAGCCAAAAAACGGTCATGAAGGGCAACGAAGCGACCGGACCAGTACGCTGATGGCTTGGCAGTAGCGACTTGGCGTGGATCTTGGGGTGACTGAGGCGATTGAGATTGTGAAGATACAGAACTTCCAGGTGGGGAGAACGAATTTGACGAATGTTGCTGCAAGCGAAGCTTTGACGAAGACGAAAGCAGGAGAGTACTAGATGAAGACATTGAAGACTTGCGGGACTCTTGACTGGCTGGTTGAGGACCACTGGGTCTTGGATTGTAAGATATAGAGGATTTCAACTCGCTGAGTACACTCATTGTTCGAGATTTTGGGAGTTGACTCTTTTGTATAGGTTTTTGGGGAATTGACGAGGTCGAAGATCCAGGAGGCTTATTCTCGTCTTGGAACATGTTGTCGAGGCTAGACAACAGCTGGAAAGTGGCACTCGGCTTCAGCTTACCTCTGGTGCTAGATGTGATGGACGAAGACTTGAACATGTCTTTGTACGTCTTTGTCGTTTCTGAAACATGGCAAGTCGTGGCAGCATTGACGTTGAAGCCGGCGACGGTTGGGGTGGCAGCCAGCGGCCCGTGAGCCTGGAAGCCAGCAGAGATGCGTCTTGCCGCCTCACTCATGTGCAGTCCGGTGTTTTCTGCAAGAGGATCCTCGAAGCTGCAGTCTTTGATACTGGGGACGATCATAAACTTGTCGCTTCTGATCAGGTCTGGGCCACGAGAGTTCTTGACGGGACCGATAGGGCCTGAGATGGTTGGTCGTTTTTTCTTTGTTCTGGAGAGAGGGTTTGTGGAACTTGAGAGACGAGATCGTGGACGACGTCGAGACTCGAGGCCTGCTCGTATGGCATCCATGGCGGGATGTTCATGTGACTGAGTGACGATGCAGTCGATGTGCAAGACTGTTCACTAGTCAGCAGCAGCTGGGATATGGTGCTAGTGAAGTGACAGAACTTACTTGGTAGTGGGATATCTCTTGGGCGTGTCAGAGAAGTGCATGCCTAGAGGTTGGATATTGAACCGATCTCGAGGGGCTGCAAGTGAATCCTCAGGGTGTAACGACCAGGTGGAAAACGAGACGCTCTGGAGGATAGAGGTCGAGAGCAGCGATGTCCAAGACGTTGACGGAATTTCCTGTCTTGATTCTGGTGATATTTTGTTTACAAAGACGAAACACGTCTCGTGGTAGGAGTCGCAGGCCTTTAAGTTGTCGACGATATTGTTTGTCTAGCAGACCCATTCGAATGATGTTGACACATCAAAGGTTGATTGACTAGGTAGAGTTCAGCTCATAGATGCGTCCTGGGCATTTTATTGCTGATACCCAATCCTGTCCAAGAGTTAACGGAGGTTAAAACGTGGCGGGTTTGTTGTTGTGATGCAGTCGCAGTTGCTTGTGGGATGTTTATGTTTATGTTTATGATTGCAACTGGCAGGCACTGACAAGGCATTATGGAACTAATATGGTGCTTTCTGCGCTGGAACACCAACAACCTTTGTAGGTAACTCGCTTTAGTGAAAGCCAACTAGACTGGCAGCCAATATTTATGGGCTTTGGGATTTCAGCGCAGGTTATCAATGGATGAAAACTCATAAACATCGTGAGGACGAGACTTCGGATTGTATATCGCTACAGATGAAGGGAATGAATATTCGGTCCCTACACCATAATTCGTGCTTGGCGTTTTCATGGTGAGCTCCTGTTAGAACAACTAACGGTCGATGTCAAATGTGTCATATCTTGTCCTGTTCTATCAACTCTAATGGTTATGCCTACCGATGCAATCCATCTAAGATCGAGTCCATCCCATCTCCTCAAAGCATGGCTCCATTTGTAACTCGCCCCCTTTCCTCGCCATTCGTTGCCTGTCTCGTATCCTCCCATCCCTTAATCTTGAAATCGAACCTGACATCTCCCTCCCCTCGAGGTATCTCGTTCCCATTTCCATCCCAAAGCGCTCTCTCCACCATGGTCACTTTACCGTCCCAGTCAACCAACAGGACAGTCTGGCGTTGTGTCCCGTAAAGGCCCGTTTCGAAACCTAGGATTGGTGTCGGGCTTGGATCTGGTCGGCCTTCGGTTGCGAGCTGCTCGGCCGCGACTTGGTCGTCAGTTGCCCACTTTCCGGGACCTTGGGACATGGCCTTCTTCATGGCCTCGCGGTGGACTGGGTCGCCGATGGGGGGGACAAAAATACTCTCCTTGAGTTTGCTGATGTATTCCAATAGACTGGCGTCTTGGTTATCTCTGGGCAAGGTATCGTTGTCGAGTATGGAGAAGAGATCTGTGATGAATTCATCCTGGTTGTTCTTCTGAGAGACGGACTTTTGGATGGCTTCGCGAAGCAACCTCTTTCCATTAGCAATCTTGGGCCATTCTTCAGCCTCTCCCGTTGCATCAAACGCCGTGTTGCTCAGTCCCCAAATCTCATCTCGCTCCTTGGCCACGATGGGAACATCATCAACGTTGCCCGCCCGGTTGCTAACAATGGCAATCCCTTCGTTCTGCTTCCTGAGCTTACCGCACACCATGGAGAAACCGCCGACGCCCTTGACGCCGCCATCTTTGACCAGTTTGTGCACACCGCTCTCGATGCTCTCATCCGCCAATCCACCCAGCCAGGCTGTTACCATACCGCCCCGGCTTCGGGTGCCGTGGATGGGATGCTTTGAGTCCTGGACGTCGGTTTCGCGGTAATTGGTGAGAACGGCCAGTAACCCATCATCGGTGATTCCCATCCATGTTCCCTTTTCTGCTCGCTGAAGATCCCGTGACGACAAGACTTGACGACCTGAAGTGGGATGAGTCCACCAATGTGGCCGTGATGTTGGTCGAAGGATGAATTCATCCCGGTTATCGATGGCGATCAAGGCATAGTCTGGGTGAGCGGTTGTAAAGAGTACAATGCACATTTTATAGGCGGCGTTCTTCTATAGGATGAGAAATGATGTATCAGGTGCGCTCTGCTTCAATGTTGTTGGTTATTGTTGTTAATTGTTTTGAAAGTACGGTGTAACTGTGGTACAGTAGCAACGTTGATAGGCAAAGATTATGTTGTGTTGTAGGTTGTCAGTTGAAACAATGCGTTGACGCAGGTGGCAATCAATCACTAAAAAAAAAACACACAAGGGAAAGCGAAAATTGGTGGGGATAGTCCCAGTCTTTAAGCTTAAAACTCGACTGACCGAATTCTCCCAACTGATTTCCCTCTCGTTTTCAATCCTATCCCACAAAAACACCAATAAATCGACCCATGCCCAAGACTGACTACTGTACAGATGGGCGACACAAGTTTCCCAGCTCCACTGACTCTATACGGCGGGAATCCCAACGGGACCTCGGCAGCTGCCCCACGTTAACGGCTGGTTTGGCTCAATGATCTGATTACAAGTGGTTGTCCGGCTTCGGCCGGCTTGCGGGATACCCAGTAATACACGTCCATGTAATAGTTAGAAATGTATACTTGTCACGAGTTGCGGGGAACATGCAAACTTGCTTTGGACCACGTCAACGTCAACCAGGGACAACGGACTAATGGCTTGCCAAGGTTTGCTATGTCACGAAGTTTAGGATATGGACTGTTTGTTTGTTGGGTTGCCATGTGATGGGACTGTGGTTGTCTTCAAAGTCAGACAATCCTAACAACACCAGATAATGATGTTATGCTCATCATCTCCAGATCAGTATATGTCAGATCAGTATATGTCAGATCATTGAGATCTCTTGATTCAGGGACCATTCTCATCTTGGCCGGCCCGAGTTCCGACCTTTTTGATACCGATGAACCGGCCTGTATCTGTATTCTTTAGCAAATTGGTACACACAACATTAGACAAGCTGAACTAAGATCAAATAATACTGCCACAGCCGCCAATCTAAACAAACTTAGTCAAACTTATTGCTGGCCGGTTCAAGATATCCATTGATGTAGTCTGCCCTGCCAAGTTTCTCAGATGCTCTACTTATAGAGGCATTTCTGCATCGACAGAATATCTTACTCTGTCTTATGGATGCAAGTGTGAGATCATTACACTTATGTATCGCCAAGTCAGTTTGATAACCAAAAATGGGTTTCATCCCACTTTGAGCGTATACTCCAAGCAAGGCCCGCATAGCGACAGTTGCCTGTTACACGACTTGATCTAAACATCAAATTGTACATAGTTAAGAAGCATACGCGAAGTAAATCCTGAGCGTTCTTCATTGACCATAGCATTGATTACAGCACTCAACTGCCTGCCTCTCACCAGCGACGCTTCAGTTCCTTACTCATGACGGTGTAACATCAACGAGTGGTCGATATGCCAAAAGGAGGTGGTGTCGAGCTTCACAAGGCGGCACAAGTATATGTCACTCTTAAGAAATACATGTTTCGGGGTTGAACTATGGTTATGGTGGTGTGGTTGGATCCGAGAGCTAACTTGGTGCAATGGATAATCTACTGGTAGAGCTTCACGCTGGTGGCCAACATAGCACGGAAACCCAATCCAATGCTCTAAGTAGGGATAACCAGCGCTTCAGAGATTGGGGCATCCTATATGGAAAGCAGGGATCAATCCATGGTGTATGATATTAGTGAGGACTAAATGTCAAAAAGCATCTTCCAATACATCCATGTTACGATATATTTAAGCTGGCTATAAATCCTCACACAGATTAGGTGAATCTCAATACTTCATAAGCATCGACTTACAGCTGCTCAAGCCTGGAAAACCTGTAATAGTGAGAATTCGCGGGCACATATTTCACATCAACTACATTCTGTCTTTGGCAGAATTCCCCATTTTCCTTTGATGTTCTCCCAACTCTCGTCACACTCATCTCTCTCCCAAGTGGTTTAGCGGTTCTCGTGACCGGTGCTTAGATGCCTCAGAGATGACTCCTCATCATACTCGACATTCGACTTGCATCGATATCCAGATTCACGACAACCCAGTGCGAGATAATTGTGTATCCCTCCTCTCGTGAGGTGTGTCCATAGCATGCCCCCGTCGCCTTCCTTGATAGGGAGACCAGAGACGACACCTTCATTCAGACTCTCAACACCCCTTTACACGCTTACTGCGCCACTCATCCGGGGATCCGGGACGGCTGTTAGTCAAAAGAAAGTCTCTATCCCTCGTAAGCATACCCAGCCTGTTGCATTCGTGGGGTTGGGAAGCATGGCGAAGTTGTTGCATGTGAAACTCAAGATTGAGCCGATCTATATCTATGGATCCAACGCAATCTTCAAGGCAGCAGATACGACGCGTCGTAAATCATTCCAAGGCCAGTGATCTTTCCAATTGGCTCCCTAAGCAGACTGCTGCCTACACGATCCTGGGCATATCACCAATGACCCTCGTCTCCAGCTCTGTGGTCCGTGACTTACACGCTCCCTTGCGCTTACCCTACAGATCTAGTACGCGAAAATCCGGTAACGAGGAACGTTGTCGTCATCATTGGTATGCTTATTCTGTCCCTCACCAACCTGTAGGGCGCGTCTTGTGGCGAATAACAAGCCGTAGAACGCGGTGTTTGATTATGGTAAGGCAAATGTTCGTGGGTGTGGTTAAAGTCAAGTTCTTGTGACTCACAGATTCTGTAACTGTCAAGATGTGAGATCCAAGGGCAAAAGGGAACACCAAGCGAGTAGTGTATGGTGATTTTCATTTCAGAAGCTCCCTCCTAATTTTTACGATGTGATAGCGAAGGGGGCAAATTTGTAAAAGGGGTAAAAAGAAGCAAGGAGAGTGCACGCAATAAGCAAATGCGTGAATGCAGCAGGTCATGAGGTGTACAGGGTAGAAATGAGTCACATTACCAATGATCAATAATGAATCATTTGAATACTCTTCAAAGGAGGCCTCTCAACAATTGTCTGGTGAACTACCAGACCCCAATGATGGTCTATTGAATTGCGCATGAAGTTGTCGTCAATTACTCGTACAGCTGCAGGCAAAATCACATGTCACGGAGTCCATGCCGGAAGTGGACCCTCCGTATCATCCGGTGGCGGACCCGGCCGAGTGATCCGCAATCGTGGCTGTGCAGCCCACCCGCCACATCAACCCCACGTGGCAGGGGATGTGCTAGATGTGGCTGGAACCATCTCATACCCTTCAGGACAGTACCGTGTACCCATCCATACCATACCCCTGTTTTAACGACAACGCATCCATCTCGTTAAACCTGCATGTGCGGTGAATTAGACGCCCACAGATTTAGGGCGGGAAGAAATCGAGGGAACCAAAGAAAATTTAACTGCAACTGATTTGTTCGTTATCCAGTTTTCCGGTATTTTGAGGCCTGCTTGCATAGTGGCGAAACTGTTGATAAGTGACTTGGCTCATCACGTTTCCAAAGCACGTGTCCGTATTATCATGATTGACTAACACTTGAGCGACACCGTAACATTCGACGATTAGGGCCGTTTAATTCTTGGGTACTAATAATCTGCCTACGGTTATTCCTGACTAGTCATTCTCTAACTGCTGATGTCTTAATTCTAGAATCGAGTTTCATTGTCATGATTTTGTCATATGCTACTTACATCAAGTAAAAACTCGTCAGGGCAAACTACCCTGGTCTAGGGTTGAGGAGGCGAGCATTGCTTTGCAGCCTAGCGAATACTATACACCTCAAAACAGAACCAAACCGGCGATTTAGATACCTCGAGCGGGACATACCGACGTTTGGTTGCCGAGGTGCAGGTGGGTGTTGCATCCGCGCTTGGTATTAGTGTCCATTCGACAACGCATTGCACAGATGAAAACATCACCTGCCCATCGTCACCACACCACTTGTAGATGAGATGAGGTGCTCCTCCTCGCTGGGCATGAACGCATTTCCTCCATTTTCTCGAACTGGAGGGGCTCTTCCTCCTCCTTCCTACTTGCTGTCCACAAATTCTATGACTCTTATCATGACAGATGACGGGTTAGGGTCTAGGGAATGCTTCCAACAATGTAGGTCTAGACCCTCTCGTCACCGACTTAGAGATAACCACCGAGTCCGCGCTCCATCAGGGTGCGTTTTTTCGTCCTGGTCTTGCGAATGGGTTTTTGGGGACCTTAGCCGGTAGGAGCGACGCTACTGCCGACTTGACGCGGCGGAGTCAATTATATGACAGTATCTACTGCTCTGCTTGAGTAAAGACCACACACCCTCTTTCATTCAGATCCATCGTCTTGCACATGATACCCTTAGTATAGGGTTTGGGGATTTTGTTCGCGTGAGAAAAGCAATTCCACTGTCGTGAACGGTTCTAAGACTTGCGCTATGCCTGAGGTTGCATTCATGTCCGAGCCATGCTGAACTAGAGATGCACTGTGATGTGCTGTTGATGAGCATTATTTCGATATCGTTACCGACGTCTGCATCTGCACGTATTTTGTCCGAAGAAAAAGAAGAGGGCTTGGCCAGCAGCCAGCAGGCGTTTTGCAGTACGTCTGTATGATACAAATCTATACATAGGGCTTACAACACTCAGCACTTGTCCGCTTCGCCCGGGCAGAGGGTCATCAGAAGGGGAATCACATACGTCACTGAGCCACTTATACACATCTATTTACGTTTTGACATGTCCAGAACGGGGAGACTCAGCCGGGACCATCCCTTGCACTACATCTCCTATCCGCTCTCATTCACAAGCTTACCCAGAACTTTTCTCTCTCCCTACCCTTCAGAGGGTCTCGTCAACGGAACAGCGCCTTGATAGCCCTGGAGGGGGACCCGCGTTGGCGCATTTGGCAGCCGGGCAACCACAAAAGAAGTGTCGGTGAGCTCTTGTAAACAGAAAATGATGGTCAACTTTATGGGGTTCTTTGCCGCTGTTATGCTATAGCGTGCATACGTAAATCCGTAGTTTAGTCTCATGGAGGGGAACCCGGAAAGCTTGAAGCCCTATTTTTGGAGGGGTCAGAGAAAAACCAGTGAAAGAAGAATCGACAAGGGTTCTGGAGATGCTAGAGCTGCAGCAGAGAGCGGCAAGTGACGAATCGAGAAGAAGCGGTTGCATTAGGGTTGACAAGGACTGAGAGAGAAAGAAGAAAAACTTGGAGCTAGAATGGGAATATGTGACCCAAAGACGAGGATCAAAGAACGGTTTTGGTGGAACTTCGAGGCGGTGTCCTGTCATCGACCATGCCTATCAACGCTTCACCTTTTTTTTCTCTCGTCTTGTTCTCTTGTGAATGGCCTCGAAAACTGGTCTACACCGCGGGGCGTGGTTCTCATGCTGCCCCCTTGTTCCATGGTGTATCTGACATGAGAGAATGCCAGGTTTTTGCATAACATGTAATGCCTGCACATGCGCTGTTGTTCCATACGGAGGATACCAATCGGCAGGCTTCGAGAAGGGGGTGTCGAGGACCCATATGACGGAGGCGTGGAAGCAGTTTGTTTGGACATCAATACAGGAAAAAAGATAGGTTCGTTGGGAGGGCATACATGGGACAAGATGCAGGATACAGAATTTTTTCTTCCTCTTGACAACGGAGCATATGCCAGCAAACGTGTCTTCCTTTGGAGTATGAGTCACACATTTGCTGTAAGTGAAGCGAACAGAAGGAAGGTCAGGTAAATTACGGTATTGTTTGGTGGTTACTCTGCGCGAACCATTTTTCTCTTGCATCCGGTGTAAGTGGGTGGAGGAAGGATGGAGGGGAAGTTTGGTGATTTGACAATCTGGGTTTCTATCTCGGAATAATAAAAGCAGACAGGTTTTAAGAGATACAGTTTATAACCGAGGAGAAGCCCATCCACCTGAAGCGAGATCTCGCAAGAAAGCCTCGTATTTCTTCCTGACAACAAGCAAGCATAACAAAACACCATCAAGGGAAAAAAGAAAATGATAAAAGAAAAAAAGTTTCTGTTTAAATTTGTATCCCCATGTCTTGGTACGTGCGTTTAGTTATTGCAGGGAAAAAAGGGGGCGTGCTTGCTTAGACAATAAAGAGACAATCTAGACATGGATCAAGGATGGGAATGGGAGATGGAATTTCCATCTTGCAGGGCCAACGACAATAGACCGGACCTAAATTAGATTTCAAATAGAAGCATCAGTGTTTTTTTTTTCTTTTCCTTCTTCCCTGGAAATCTATCAACAAAACGTACACGCCCCTCCACAAGTACTGTATGAGAGGTCTTCTCTTTGTCTGGGACCTTTTCTCAAGTGTCTAAGTCAAAGAGGATGAATGAAGAGGAGATGTGATAAAAACCAAGCCAACTCATCACGATGTAGCAGAGGGGGTAAAAAAAACTTTTGATAAAATTTTCGTATTACAATTATTGAATCCAGTTTTAATCTATGCGTAGTTCCGTATTTGAGGATAGATTACGAGTGTCAAAAGTTGTCGGCTGTGCAACAAAAGTCCTTGGACAACCGTAGTTCACCAGGTCCAGGCTTCAAAATAAGATAGACTGCTGTATTATTATTTCTTTACTTGTTCATGAAACAAGTTCGGTCATTGTAAGGGAAATAAACTGAACCTTTTTTTTCCCTTTCATCTTTCAATGTTTACGTTGGGCCGCCATGTGTCGACAGGGCCCAACCCAGGGCCAAGGGGGGGGGGGGGTGCGTGCCCAACTTGATAACCAGGGTGTGTTCTGCGATTTGTTATGATTGAAGGCCTCCTTTCTTAGTTCCCATCGACCCATAGCGCCGTCCTTAAGCATGTCTTTTAATCTCGGAGGTTGAGACATGGGAAAGGTGAAGTGAAGTCCTAGTCCTAGTCCAAGTCCAAGGCCATCTTGATGTGTTGTTGTCTACCCGTAGGTAGAGGTGATGGAGTATTGACACACTGTGCCCGTTGTTATTAGGGTTTTCGTGAGGCCTAAACGAATCTCAGCTTAGATGCCCACTGCTTTTACTCGGTGTCTTGTTGGGGAATATCATGAAAAATAGACTGGTTGCATTTCTGCACTCCTGCACCTTTGCATTATAAAACCCCTTGTAAAGTGCTCAGCTAAGATTCTGCATGTAACGAACAGAAACATCAGCAATGGTAAGTGCGCGCACACACATACACACACACACGCACAAAAATGAAAAGGAAAAAAAAATAGTGAAAATGGCCAAAAAATAATAAAATCAGCTTCCGAAATTCATTTACCACAACAGCAGCCATGTCTCGTACTGGGGTTTCAAAATGCAAGGTAAAGCAAAGGGATGGGGTCTTTCTTCTTCCCACATGCATTACGTTACTAGGGCGGCAGTGGACTTTGATTCCGGAGAGGTCTCCGCTGCCCGCGTATGCAGAGTCCCTCCAGTCCAGTCCAATCTAGTCTTTGTATAAAAGAGGAAGAAGAAGTAGAAGAAAACAGTGCCTGGAGGCAGCCTGGCAACCTGGGCAGGGAAGCTTTTTTCTCACTGTAGTCGGGTTAGTCACTGTATCTTGGAATAATCTCCCCGCGTCTGGTCAACTTCCCCATCCGTCCAACCGTCTTTGATTAATCGTTGGGCTTTTCGTCATGGTGGATATATACCTTGAAGGGATGTTTTCCACAGTCGATGGGGAAAAAGGGCCGCTAAACCTCAGTGACCGTCTTTTGGGAACGGAGAGGAACGATCCTGGATGAGTTGGGGTCCCCTGGATGACTTCCTTCGTGCTCCTCACCCCAGTACCACCAGTAATCCAAGAGTAGGGTTCTGTGCTTCATCTTGAGTCCGTTGACGGGCGTCTGGGTCTAGTTTTATCGATCCCTGCTCGGCTTGTGCTTTTGCTTGTGAAGAAAAGATGCCTGACCCTAACCCATCCATGACTGAATGGAAAACTGTTGAAAGAGCTCATATCCGACGAGACACCAACCTTGACCTTGGTGTATATATCTGAGTGCACAGGCATTATTTCGGTCCGGCCATTCCGTCAGGCTCTCTCTACGAGGACTGAGTCTTAGTTTAGTCATTTGTGCCCTTCAAGGTTGTGCCTTGCGCAACAAGATTCAACCTGAAGCCTCAACTTTGTGGTAGACAGTCACTTACTCTATAAGGCATGCAATGCCGTTGTAGTCATTGTGTCTGAACATGACGATCGTCACTCGACCCTCAAGAATGAAGAGAAGAATCCACAACTTGCGAAGGGATCGTTGAAGAATTCGTCAGGTCTTATCTGACTCATTCGGCAAGACGAGATGGGTCGTCGTCTCCTAAGAGATGTGCCATGCCATGGTGGAAATGTTCGTGGTTTGGTAGGTTTGAAACAAGACTCAAAGACAGCATTTAATCTGATCTACCCACCTCGTCAAGAACAGAGACAGAAGTTCATCATTTATCATTCCTTCCCCTCAAACTGTCTCCATTAATGGAAAAGGGCAGCCGCACCACATACGCAGTTACATGCCACTTTTACTTTGCATCTCCAACCGAGGGTGACAGTGAGAGTCAGTGCTAATCTCGGCCGATTTGAGAGACGGATGACTTGGTAGGATCACTGGTCTTTGCACCAGTCACTCAGTAAAATTTTCTCTATCGTCAAGCAGCCCCCCTGAACAATGCGCCGAGAGGTCGTGGGCCAATGCTCGTAGCCGAGTCAGTCAGGAGCATGTAGTTTGACAAGAAGAACTAATAGCAGTCTGGCAGGATGACCAACAACCCCGAGGCTGACAGCCAAACGTCAACGACATCGGATTCAACAGTTAGACATGCCAAGTAAACTGGAGCCTCATCCTCCCTCTTTTTGACGGAATGCTTTTCCATTGCCTTTTTTTCTACGGATTTTCAACACACGCTTTCCCGCATGTGGTATCAAGCGTTGATCTCCTTGTCGCAGGAAGACTGGAAACGATCCTATTCGCGAACCGTGTCTTCGGTGCAGGGGAGGTTGTTTGGCCGCGCCCCCCTCCCCCCCGTTTCCGCTTTTTACTCCAGTGGATAGAATAGTACCGATAGGCCACCGTCTTGTCTTCGATTTTTATTTACTCCTTCTTTTTTTCCTGCACGATGTGCATCTTTCCCGCCCCGCGTCCTCCCCCCCTGCGGAGATAGATTTGTGTCTAGAACGGATTTGGTTGTGTGTATCCGCAGGACCCGTGTTGAAACGTGTAGACGATCATGTTATCATTAGAGATTTGATTGTAGATTTATTCAAGATCTGTTTTTTTTTGTTGTCGTGTGCGGAGGTTAATAGTACAAGGGCAAGTATCGTGAGACTTGCCCACATATCTATCCAATTTCAATGTATTTAAAGCCGTCATCGGTATAGCTGTCAATCTTGTCCTAATAGAA
>JABGLY010001081.1:0-14105 GCA_013623525.1 Fusarium dimerum | reverse complement strand
GTAACAAGTCTGAAGAGGACGACTGCGGCAAGTAAATTTTATGAACAGAGTAAAGGCGAAAGATTGTGATTGTTAGGGGTGACAGGATAGAATGACTGATGTTACAGGTTGTGGTTCAAAAATGGGGGACATCATGACCTGTGGCCTGCTCCGCAGTTTGTTCCGGATTCCGATTAAGGCTTAGCCCAAGCTGCGGAGGATGCCTACCCGCGCTAGTAGTGCCGTACAGCCACTTTGCTCAGTGGTCCCCCCCGCCCAGCCCAGATATCCGTTTTGGGAACCAATCTTCAATGTGGCTTAGCAGCTTGTGTGGCTAAGTGGCTTGCAACTTGTAACGTTAACCCTTTCCATTTGGGAGTAGGTACATGTACTAATCCAAGGTATCGGAGACACCGGCGTAAAGTACGACCGGTCTCCGACACCACGCCTCGTTTGTCAGGCGTTTTCACTACCAAAAAGTGCAAAGGAGGTTTATCGCGAGAAGTAAGGATTTGCCCGACGACGTCGATACATCCACCAACCTAGTCCGCTCCCTTACCTCCTCGCCCGCCAGAACCCAGCCATGCTTCGTCCCAGACTAAGAGCTCCTCGCATGGCCTTTGGCCTCGGCGTGCGTCCTTTGGTCAATGCCCGTCGTTCCATCCACCATGTCCCCGAGCTGCCACATGATTACTCTCAGGGTATCCCCAATCTCATGAGTCCGGGAGGTTTCTCTATTGCCTGGACCGAGTACATGAAGCTCATGATTGAGAAGCTCAATGCTTTGACTGTTGGTATGTGCTCTGTCTACCTTTCTTGTACTTCATAGCAAGCGCAATGGCTTTGCACATCACCAATATTTCTTGAAATACCAATACCACGCCATGATATCTAATATACTTGATAACTAACCTATCACGCCCATAGGTACCGAACTCGAAGACAAGGACACAAAGACTATTGCTCTCATGACCGCTCGCGAACCCAACCAAGCTCCCATCTTCAACTACGCTTCCATGGCCCACAACAACCACTTCTTCTTCCAAGGAATCCACCCCGAGGGCACTGCCATGCCTGAGGTTCTCCGCAAAGAACTCGAAGCCTCATTCTCCTCCATCGAGACTCTCCGCCGCGAATTCATCCTAACTGCTTCCTCCATGTTCGGCCCCGGTTTCCTCTGGCTCGTCAAGGCCGGCCCAGGCGACTACCGTCTACTACCCACCTACATCGCCGGCTCACCCTACCCCGGTGCTCATTGGCGTGCCCAGTCGACAGATATGAACACAGTCGGCAAGGATGGCTCAGCAAAGACATATTTCCGCAACCAGACCACCGGCGGCAACAAGCGTAACGGCGACCTTCCTCCTGGCGGCCTCGAACTCGAGCCCCTGCTCTGTCTCAACACCTGGGAGCACGCCTGGTTGCTTGACTGGGGCGTCGGTGCTGGCGGCCAGGGTGGCAAGCTGGCCTTTGCCGAATCATGGTGGAACCTCATTGATTGGGAAAAGGTGGCTCAAAGGTCTGGTGTTTTGCGACCAGAGTTCAAGTAAACGGAAATGAAGAACAACAGAAGAGGGGCGTTGACCCAATTGTACAAGCTAACGTAAAGGGGAACAATGAGGCTGACGGATGTATGTTTGTGATTAGAACATGACGGCGTGTGGGAGCGGAGCCATGTCTGTAAGATAAACTGTACTCTTTGCATATATAGGCGGGATGAAGAGGAAGAAAAAAAAGGGTGTATTTTTAAGCTAAGCCAAGTAACCTCTTCTTAAATGTTGAGCATGTTCTAGGAGAGTAAAGCAGTAGGCAGAGGTGTTCAGTCAACGCGTTTACAAATAGGCCAGGACAGGAGCAGGGACTTCCTGTTAGCTTGACGTGTTCAAGTCACTCATCATTGAATGAGGCATTTCATCCAAGAATAGACTGATTGCATTCAGTCAAGAATCCCAGTCTGACTCGAGAAGCTTGACACAACCGATCACATCACGCTCATTCATATACTTGATGTTCATTTTTAATCCGTCATATTGCCATTTTTGATATCTTTAAAAAGCTAACTAACTACCTAGTGACAATGCAAAAAGACGCCCCCATAAAGATAGATATCCGAAAAGGAAAGAAAAACAGTTGTTGTCGTTGCTCGTCGTGTCTCCAAAGAGAGAGTGTTATGCAAAGTGGCTGGCATTCAGGGGCGGCCAAGGGACAGACGTTCAATGTCTCCCTGTTACAGGTATATAAAGGAAAGGAAAGAAGATACATCAGATTTCCCCGAGCAGAATGACAAGCCAAAATTCGTGTAAAAGAGCAAAAACCTAACCCGCTCATCTTCGAGTTAAACATTCATTCCGCTGTGAGAGCATCCCGCGAGAGAGTCTTGATCACTAGTTTGCATGCTATTCCGCGTTCTGAAGACAAAAAAGACTAGAAAAGGAAACAAAACACCGGGGGAAGGAAATGGAATGACAGAAATAAGGTTGCCTAAGATGTAGAATGCTAGAGGAGGGAGTGTTGCAGAAAGGTGAGATGTTTCAAAAAACTAGAGGATATGAAGGAGAGTGAAGAGCTGAAGGATCAAATCATGTTGCCGTTGACACTGATCTCGAAGCCTTGGCCCTTTTGCTTGAGAGCCTTGGCGAGCATCAACTCACGCATCCAGTCGATGCGGTCATCTCGGCTTGTGACGGCAAAGTGATGGGTCTTGCCAGTTCCGTTGACACCTTCAGCGGGGGCGCCATGGGCACCGTGGAGGTGACTGTCACGCTTGCGAAGTCTTGCCGTGTTCTTCTCTTGAGGAATGAGCTGGAAGCTGAAGGCGCCAACAGGGTCACTCTTCTCACGACTGTGACGGCTGTGTGAGAGATGCATCGACTTGAATGCCGCGCTCAACTTGGAGGTGGAAGCAAGGCTAGAGCAGGCAATGGCATAGTCGTCGATGTCGACGTACTCAAGAGTGCGGTCAACCTCGGTGACTGCCTTGTGCATGTTGAGACGAGTTCCTCTGAGAGTAAAGTAGCCATCCTGCCACTCATGACGGAGCATGCGGGTCTTTCGCTTCTTCATGGGACCTTGGTGAGAGATGCCGTTGGCAGGATCAGCCGAAGGGTTCATGGGCTTGGTGTCTTGAGAAGCTAGCTTATGCGAGCCATCAAGCTGACCGCGCGATGCCGAGTATTGGTCGCGTGGAGGAGGCTGCAAGGGCTGCTGCGTGCGGACAGAAGGCTTGGAGGATCTTGGAGAGGAAGCCTGAGGAGCGGGACGCACGGGGGCAACAGCCTTGTTCTCTTCAAGTGCAGGGAGAACAGGGAAGGATGGGCGACGGGCAGAGGTACGAGATTGGCAGCGAGGGGGAGAGGTGTTGTGGGTAGGAGATGTGCGATAGTTCATGTCTGGTGGTACAGACTGCGAGGCATCGCGAGCCACGGGCCCAATGGGGACAGCAGTGACAGGGACATCAACCTCTGAGAAAGGTGTACCATGACGGTACGGGTTTTTGGGTGTCTCGAGGTCAGGTGACAGAGGGTCAGCCTTGGACATCTGGTAGGGAACGGAGACGGATGGTTGCAGGGCTGGTTGCTGTACATGCTGCTGTGGGTGCTGCTGTGCTTGCTGATTCTGCTGTGGTGGAGGAACAGTGGCAGCACGTGGCGGAGGTGCCATACGAGGAGGTCGAGGCTCCCCAGGAATGGAAAGTCTGGGTAGTCGGCGAAGGCCATGATGAGGACCCTTTGCTTGAGCCTGAGCAGCCGCTCGGGGGTCAAAAGGTGGCGTTGGTGGTACATCATTGTCGCAATCACCGCCATGCTGGTGCTGAAAACTTAGGAATTGTCGGACATTGTCCTGAGGATCCCGAGACTGCAAGCTTCGCAGAGACTTCTCCTGGAGGTACTGCAAAGGGGGCATACCGGGACCCATGACATCAGAGGATGCGACGACAGAAGTGACGGCATCCGAAACAGGGCGCAGGCTCTGATTGGGGTCAAGAGCCCTAGCAGTCTCGGGGTTGCCAGCATCGCCAACCATGATGGTTCCATGCGCGTTCATGTCGACGTTGGGATGCTCCTTCTTGAAAGCCCGAATGAGCTGCTGTTGCTTCTTCCACTTGCTGCAGTTTTCACCCTTAGAACACTCGTGTGGTTTGGGGATGACTTGCTCGATACCAATAATGGACACCGACTCCATGGGAGTGATGTCGTCACCGGACGGCCGTGATCTATGAGTACGCTTGCTGCGGTGACGTCTCAGTCCATTCTCTTCCCTACTTCTCATCTCTCTCGTGATCTCTCGACTGGGGACATCCTCGATGGGTGTTTCCGGTCTGGGCGAAGGGGGGTGGCTATCCCTCAACGCCTGAATCTGATGCCAAACCTTGGTCCTGATGCCAAAGGACTGGATGTCGAGCTCTCTCAGATCCTCAAACTTGAGCGTGATCAAGATGCCTCCATTGATGTCGTTCTCCATGAATCGGTCCGCCACAGACAACTCAATGCCAGCATTGAGCATAGACTGTGCCACCATCTCTGTAGTCCATGATGCAAGTGTCGAACTATCAAGCTCCTCATCGGTATACTGAAAGGGGCTGCTTCGGCGCGGGGGCTGAGGCTGTTGGTACTGGAGCTGAACAAACTGCGGCTGGGTATATTGCGATTGAGCAAGGAGGTCGGCGATGTTGTAGGAGGCCTTTGGTGTAATGGGTGATAGAGTCAGGACCACGTCATCTTCGCTCAGGGCATGCTGGTCTGAAGAGTTGCGAAACAAGTGCGGCCCTCTAGGCCCTTCGACCTGTTTTGGGGAGTATTCGACATACTCCTCTTGGCTTCTGCTCGATCGTGGTGTAGGCACCTCGTCATAAGAAGAAACTGTGGTAAAACTGGGATGTCCAGACTATGGGGTAATCCTGTTAGTATCGTAGTCGAGGCGTTTGTTTCTCGACGAAAATTGACTTACTGATTGCACACTCAGGCGAGGCGAGTTATCTTCAACGTCGCTAATGATCTCATCCTCTTCCTCCCAGTCAGTGTCAACAAATTCGGTGGCCACTGAAACAGGGCGATGGAATTGTGAATCGTTCTTGAGACTGAAGAATGTATCTCTAGGAACTGGCTTCTGTCGCATTTCCTGGTATGTCCACCGCTCACCGGCGTTAAAACGATGATGCTCCTAGAAGACGAATGTCAGCAAGCTGCGAAAAGCCCCCCAGATACTAGCTGTCCAGGAATCCTTAGACATACCATTTTCTTGTTGTGTTTTTGTGCGATTGCGTGTATGTGTGTATGTACTCTGCGGATGCTACCAGGCACCGCCAGACTACGTAGTTGGGGAGTCAGGCCTTATCAATAATCTTGAGGGCCAACTGCTCTTCTATGCTCGGAGCCACCCTCGATACACAGACGTCTAGATAGTGGCGATGTGATGCTGATGAAGATGGAATGAAGACGAGGTTTCAAACGCTGTACAACACTAGAACAGACATCGAGAGAAAGGTCTTGCACGGATATTGGGAAAGATAGTACACTGGACTAGGAAATCAAGGGGAGGGGGTCGGGGCAGCGTGCGGGCGGTTACGGGATGTTATGTATGCACTATATTTTGACGCTGGAGTAAGTATATGGGAAGACGAGGGTTACCGGTGTGGGCGGTTGAGGAGGGGATGGACGAGAATAGATTTGAAGTTGAGTGATGAATGGAGACCTTGTGGTCGCATACCTAGTTGATAATTAGCCCCCAGCCTCCATACCCCAGTACCTTTGAACAAAGGGGGGGTGAATGTGAGGAGTATAACAAGGGTGCATAGAAGATGGCCAAAGGCGAGAGGTAGGGGTAGAGTAGGATGAGGAGGAGGAGGAGGAGGAGGAGGAGGAGGCAGGTGAAGGAGAAGATGGTGGGAAGATGCAATCCAAGGGTATGACAGGGAATAGCGGCTTCATCACATCGGCACGGCACGCAGCAAACAAGCAGCAGTTTGTTTCTTCCTTAGCACCAACAGAACAGATCAACGTCGGCACCCATGCCAGCGAGACTTTTGTCCAAGTCTCATATTTGCAAAAGTGATGGTGCAGCGGTATACCGGACACGTGAACAGAACCGATGACTGATTCTTGGTCCACAGAAATGATTACCCAGGCACGTACAGTATGTGTGTATGTAGTAAGTGTTTAATATCAAGAGACAGCTGGTGGAGCAGCGAAGGGGCCTTGAAAAGAGGAGAAGGTGCTGACAAGATCGAACAGCACGAATCAAGGCGAAAAGAGTTGGGCGCATAAATTTTGAGGTTACGGGGGAAGAGCAACATCCCGCGTGCATCGATGCAAGTTCGGCATGTCGTATCACTTCTTGTCACTGAGTGAATAAGAAAAGACAAGACAAGACAAGAGAGAATAGAATCGAGTGCGCCCGCTCCAAGCCGACCGGGGCCGAACGGTGTTAGTGAGTTGCGGCGGATGGATGACTGGGGGTGTTTATGTGAGTGGTCAGTGGTGAATGGTGTGCGAGTGAGTGAGTGAGGTGAATGGAAGGGAGACTGAGAAAATAGAGGAGAGAAAAAGTAACAAACGTTGATGCTTGATGCTTGATGCTTGATGCTTGACAGTTGAGAAAGAAAAGGACCTAGCAGGCAGGGGTGAGGTGCCTTGTGGATGCCCATGTCTTGGTGCAGCTTAGTAGTCTGATTGGTTTAGATCAATCGACACCGCGGCCCTGGCCGCATGAGGCGTTTGACTTGTTCGAGGTTAGCGGCTAACCCGCAAGACCATCACTTGGACCCCACCAAGTTTTAGCAGGCTCACGCAGCTGTCTAAGCGCTGTGATCTGCTGTAACCAATCCAAGAGCTGTCGTCTCCACGCTCAAGCTCAAGCTCAAGCAAGCATTCAAGCAAGCATCGCATCAAGCATCGCATCAAGCATCAACTAGACCCGGTTCGACTCAAGAAGTGTGTGGCTGATTGATCAGGCTTCGAGGTTTCTTTGTTAACGGCACTGTACTGGCTGGTGCTGTACTATACAGGACAGGACAGTTTGTCTAAAGTTCAGGGTCTCAGGGATCAAGGGGATAAGGGGACAAGGAGAAACTGACCAGTCAAGTCGAGACAGGGACATGGCCTTACTTTTTACTGTGCTGTAAGCATAAAGTCAACTTGTGGAAGTCGAGAATGGCTGATCAAAGGGTGCCCCTGGCAACCCTTTTCTGGATTACTACCTCTGTTTCCCCATCATGATGAGGCCCTTCCCATCTTCACCTCTTTCTTGTGTTGTGTTTTCCTGAGTCTCTCCCAGAATAGACGTCTTCTCTGCACTATCCGGGCCACTTGCAGACAGATTCTCTTCCCACCTCCACCATCAAAACAAATTCATGTCTCTGATAGGTGTATAACAGACTCCCCTGCATTTCTTTTGCACAACACATGTTTGCACTTTGATCCTCTGACTCGGGTTTGAATCTCCAAAATGCTGGGAGGCCAATCCAGAACCCGGATGGTCGGAGTTTGGGGCTGCACCACGTTGCTCTGCGTACCAATACGACTGATTGTGTGACCAAGAGCGCACCGTTTCGCGCGTGTCCACCTTGGTCACCACAGCTTCTAGAGTTTAGGAAATGGCGACGAACACCTCTGAGTCTCTGGGTCTCTGGACCCCCTCTTGTGGAGTATGAAACCGTTGACATCCAACGTAGCTTAAAGCATGTCGCACACTCTTCGAGTCAGAAGTGGTCAAACTCGAGGTATCGAAGAGCTCCAGCCCCAACCCCCCCGCCACAAGTCTAGACGGACGACCCATCCATCATCCTCTCTTAGGCCTCAATCAGTCCCTGGGCCCCAGTTCCATCACACTGCCAGGGTCCATGAAAGGAAGAAATCCATTTTTTGCTACCAGTCTCTGCTTTTTTCAGTCGCAACGCTCCTTGCCGGTCCTGCCGTCGAGTCGAAAAGTACCAATGGCGATAATTCAGATCCAGCTTCCAGCTATATCGTATGTTATCGGGATGATGATCCATGAGCCTTACCTTGTTCTGCGATACGTTTCATCCACGTTATCGCCATCATTGTCAGTGCATTCCTCCGTCATGGGTATGCCTTAGGGTTTACGGCTTTGAGTTGATGCTCGACCGACCCCCACGACATGCGTGGTTCTTTGAGGCCTTCCAGAGGCCCTGGTTGACCTTAAAGCAGTTTTCTCAGAGGCTATGTAGTACATTTTTTCCCTTTCATGTATATGGTCCCTCGCTTCTCATGATGTTACTTGCCTGATTTGTTCATGATGAGCGCGCTTTAACAACACGGAAGATGTGGCAATAGTAACACAAGCTGAGTCCTCACAGTGTACGGCTTCATTGTCCAATCGTTGTAAATGAACAAAACGTGCGTCTGTTGGACGGGTACTGACACCAAACTGAATTCTTTTTTAAATGTTCTTCCCTTCGGCAAGATTTGTGGGAACGGACCGGCTCCTCCCTCTTCCCCCATGTTTCTGGACTTTGTTTTCATGGTCTAATATGCTTAATTGGCAGAGATTTTGTCGAAAGTCTGAGCGAATAAGAACGGCATTATCGTGTTGAATGGTTTCCTCTTCCACTTGGCCTGAATGTTTCTGGACTTGGGCTAGAATGTCAAGGCCGATAGATACTCGGTGATTGGGCTTCAGTTGAATGTCTCAATTCCCGTGTGACCTTGCACCTTTTACATAGCCCTGTTCACATGAGCGCTGTGGCCCCGTATCATCGATTTGTTGACATCTTGAGAAGAGCGGTGACGTGGAATGGGTAAGGAGTTGTGTTTTTTTAAGACTTTGAGCTCGTAAAAATGTACAAGGTAGTCATCGCAGCCGACGTTCACAACCTTGGTCAAGCGAGTGCAAGGTTGTGCAGTCTGTAAATGACATTGAGTAATGTTTTTCGAGGCCTCTCTGACATGTGCGACTGTGCCCAACATGGCGACAATGTCTACGTTGAAAACACAACACATGGACTGCGGCTGGTTGCAGATATAGCGGTTTTCTGGTAGTATGGTGATACGATGAATCTGAATGACAATATGCAACATATCAATCACCATCTCCTTGAAGAGGGTTACATTGCTGATCTGACGAGGCCGATTCTAGGGTAACAGAGCTTCAATAGTAGCCCATTCGTACCTGGACTGAGATGCGAGGTGACCCTACTTGGTGAAGTGCTGTAATTCAGAGATCCAAAGATCTTGTTGGCTGATACTGTCTCATGTTTTCTGAATGTTCCGAGCACGACAGCCACCTTGGTATGTGTCTCGTTGTTCCTGCCTTTGCTGTATGCTTGATCAGCCATACTCTTTCTTATTTTTTCTCAAATGTTTCTTCCATTGCAACTTGCACGGCAGGTCACAAAAGAGCATCGTGTCGGCTCTGTGCGACTTGCACTTGCCTTACAGGAAAGGTAAGAGAACAGGGGTGGAAGTAGGAGGGGTGGAGGGAAGGCACAACACAGTGCAGGTGATTCAAGGTGTGAAATTTTATGTCAGACAAGAGGGTTGTTGATCTTGCCTTGTCGCATCTTGAGCCTGTAAAGCCACCATTCGCAGTTCAAGCCTCAACGCTTGCATCGCCAGAAAAAGTTAGATCTTCGAGAATGGCAAGCAAACACTCCGGATACCCTGGTTAAGCCCCCACCTGAATGAGGCCAGCGACCTTCACAACCACGTGCCGTCACTTCTATCAAACCATCTATCTTTCCTGTATCGACAGTCGGAACTAGAACTGGAACTCGATTACGACGATAATTTGCCGTCGTCTCGCCTTGTCTCATAACCCAGGCTCTAAGCATCAGTTCATTGTCCAAGGCATGATTCGGGATTCTTGAATTGATTGTATTCATCTTACAGTTGATCCAATGACATTCAAAAACTCGAGATTGAGTCACCCATTGGCTCAAGACGAGTCAATCGCAACGCTGCGGGGGTGATTAGACCGCCCTAGCCTCCTTGATCATTCACGAATCCTTGACATATTCCTAGCTTTTTTTTTTTTCTACAGAAACCCTGTCTCTTAGACCCTTGTAAGTGATCTGGACTTGTCGTTTTTTGTCTTGCTGTGTGATAACTTCAACCCTTGCTTCCGCATGAGGACG
Organism: Fusarium dimerum; assembly: GCA_013623525.1. NCBI lineage: Eukaryota > Fungi > Ascomycota > Sordariomycetes > Hypocreales > Nectriaceae > Fusarium > Fusarium dimerum. The sequence continues at coordinate 4,036 of JABGLY010001081.1, read as the reverse complement.
AGGAAACAAACATGGGGTCGAAAGTGAGCTTCGACATATCTACTCTTATGCATTCTTGCAGGCTAATGTCATGTTCCCGCTTTGTCTTGCATTTCCGACCAGCCGCCAAAGAAAAAATCGCTACAACGCTTGACATCAGACCATGTCTGAGAGATGAGATCGGTCTGCACGGATCTTCACCGACTGCTCCACTAAGACAAGACCATTGTAGTGTCGCATTCGCCTTCGTTATGGCCGTGGTCAATTTGACGACATGAGAGATTTTGAAAACCATAGAATGGAGATAGCGTCAGTGCAGTAGCGGAGTAGAATCGGAAGCCTTCATCAGTGTCATGTCTCACATTAACGTCTGGATTAGCCCAAGCCACCAATTGTCCTGGATATTCGAGGAGTCATGAGCAGCCAATTGCTTGAATTGCTACACGGGCTTGTATGCGAGGAAAGCGAGACCGGTGAAACTGGAAGAATCTGGGAACCGATTACTGACAATTGCAACGTCGAATATGCACAGATGAGTAGAACGAAGAGGAAGAGCCTTGTTCTTGTGACAAGTATCAGTCATGGCCTGACCGAGGATTTCCGACATGCCCGAGAAGTTGCTCTTTCCAGCTCAATTAATGGATTTCGGGGCTAAATTTCAAACAGGGAAGCCGAAGTGATCGTCGTTTCTTACTGGGGGTTTTGAGGATGTGACCCTTGAGCTCTGGTACAGACAGCACAGTCTTTAAGGATGGTAGAAGCTCAACCTGGAGCTCTTGAGGCTAGCCACTGCAATGCTCAACGATGTGACTTTCAATACCACCCACACCTTCAAGCAATCCCTGTAAGGTTCACCCTGGAGACCCCTCACAGTGCACAGTTCATTCGCCGAAATGGCTGTCACGCTGGAAGGTCTACAGCATCCAAAAGCCCCTGGCATCCACCAATCTGTTGTGCTTTCTGACATCTTCTCCGCACTCGACCAAGACTTCATTTCTGACATTTCAAGTAGAGGTAATTCATTAGCTGGTTTTCTGCCAATAATTGAACCTGTGAGACTGAACGCACGCTCACATGATAGCTTGCGACTGCGCTCTGTTTCCATAGATGCTGAAACTCGATTGAAGGGTCGCATCATGGGTGGTCTTTTCTTAATCTAGTTACTGAGCTAAAGCATTACCATCAGTCACAACTATGAACGGTGACTGGAGAGGATTCACAAAAAAAGAAGAAGAAAAAAAAAGGTGTATGGTGTTGTTAGCTCCATCCACAATACTACCATCCTTGCTCATCGGGCTTATCTGATGTCTATTGGCAACCACCGTTCCAGGGTATCTTGCTTTAATTGTATCCTCAACTGATTACAGCATATGTGCTCTCTACCTAGTCTCTACGTTATAGCTGTAAGGAGTTGGCATTTGTCGGTTTTGCGTGATCCGTTGTGCTTTTCGATTCTGCATGTGTTTCTCCCATGGGTAATCATGCGATTTGCCATGTCCATTGACTGTGGGTTTGAGAAAGGCCTTGGAGTGTGACTTTTATAAATCTCAATGTGTCGATGGGACGACTTTTTGTTGTATTGAAAATACAGATTCAGGGTTGTGGACGGTTATTCATTTAGCGGTGAAGGGTTCAGATCTAGATCTGAACCCTTCAACGGTTTTGAATTCTTGGCTTTTACAAGATTAACTCCCGGGTAGGCACTGTAGATGGGGACACAGTGGAAAGTCAATACGATACAAGCCCGAATTCAAGCATGTGTATGAGAATCAAATTTTGCGTTTGGCTTCTATTTTGTAGTGCAACGCCATCCACAAGCCGTGGGGAGCTCGCACATGCTGATTATCCCCTTTGTGGTGCATACTCGCGATCGCAGTCTTACCCAGCGCCAAACTTTATAAGAGATCTTCCTTATTGTTATGTGACCTTGCTATTGAAGACATGTATAAAGCGACTAAGGCGTCGTGTAGGGTATGCTGTCGGACCATATAATACGACAACCTTGGGACAATTGGGTGGGACATTGTCCCACTAACAAGCAGGAGTGCTATCACGAAACCGTGAAAATCCTCACGCAAGTCACAATGACAAATTCTTGACGTGAAAGCTGTCTGTGACTGTCCATCCTACTTCGGACGAAGAGATGTGACTAATAAGACTAAGGTAGCATGAACACTATGGCGCCCGCAAGGGCTGTTCGCATGACACCAGAGAGGAAAGAATGTCAGCATCAATGACTTTTCAAATGGTTCAACATAGAATATGATGATTGATCATGAAATTCGGACAGAATGGAGAAGTTGATCTAAACTAGAGGTAAGAATGAGGGGAATAGATCATTCCTGCACTGAAATATTGGAAGGATTAAAAATAGAATTTTGAAAACACAACATACTTGCATTATGTCTATGTCGAGATGTGATAAGATGTGATAGTAAGTGTTGACGCTTTGGTACGATTGCGTTATCCATCAACTATCTTGTTAAGCGCCGAGGTCAAGAATGAATCAACCTAGATTTAGAACAAGTAAACAAGAACCAGAATGGGACTAATTTGGGAAACATGAAGCGGGGAAAGAAGGCTCCGGCTGATTGCAAGGTTGGACGTTAACCTAATTGGTTCCAGACATGGACAGGGGCCAGGGGTGAGGGAAGACCATGAGAGATATGTTGAGTGTTCGGAGGCGGCCGGTAGTTATTAGTGAAGACGAGTCCCATGACTCGCATTGGGTGAGGATAAGTGGACGCCATGAGAATTGCGTCTTTTTTAAGTCTGATGTTAAAGATATCATGCCATTGGTATCGTGATGGAGCACGATGATCTGTCTAGGGTTACGAACGAGACATATTAGAGAAAGAAGGATTTGGCAAAAGCCTATGGCAGAGAGGCCAAAGGAGTTCCTGAAAGGACAGCTTTATTGGTCGAGACTAGCATGGGCTCCTAACTATTTTCGTGATTAAATTATCTATTGACTCGTTGACTCGTTGACTCTTTTGAGTTTGGTGAGGGGTCCAGTCGATAATCTGAGAGTCTACTGTACAGCATTGGAATCCAGTTGGGTAAGATTAGATCAAAATGGAATGATTTAAATTGGTGGTGTTGGTGTAGATGTTGTGGCAATTGTGATATCTGAGAGTTGCAGTGAAACTCCGTGGCCGGATAAATCACTCGAGGTCCTATTGCAACCTCTACATCAAGAAATAATTGGTGCATGCATTCCTGGAGATCTGGGGATGTCTCCTGATCGACCGTATGTAGGTAGAGATTAAATTCAGATCGAGAACAATGATCAAACGCCACCTTTATTGTTATAAAAGTAAAAATCCGGGTTTAAAGACAATGTTATTGTTTTCCAAAGCTTGATTGTATAAACTTTGGATCTTGTCATTTCTCTGCTATTAACATTCATTGCTTTCTCGATTTTTGAGATGTCTCCTAGACCATGATCGTCTATCTACGCCAAGCGTATTAACCTTTCCCCCTCACCCGCCCGTGCCATGTCCAGATTCGGTCTAACTGCTGAGCTACCCTGGCAATCTAGTGGCCGGGGTAAGAAAGGTGAAGTCCAATTTGACAACATCATTGGCCAGAGCCTCGTTGAGCCCCTGTCAAGCCACATAAGGATTATCACAGGCAATCAATACATCTCTCAGCGGGCACGAGCAGGCCCTGGACCCGTTGAACCCTGCCAGGCGTCAGGCGCTACAATCGGTTGGTCCCGCGGCCCCTTGCTAGCGTTCGCCGCTTCTGCACAAGCCAACGTTTCGTCACATGCCTGTTGGCCAATCACGACCGAGAAACGCCATTTTCTCAAAGATGCTACAAACTGCCCTTGCCTTGTTCAACCTGTTCACCAGACCGCACACGCTTTTTGCACCTTCTCTCTCACCCTTTCTCACCCACACTTTTCAATTACCCCCTCTTCTTCTTGCACCTCACGCGCACGGCGGCAGGGTAGACAACACCAGGAAATACTGGGAAAAATGAGACGAAAAAAGATTTCTCCTCAGCACACATGATGTATCCCTGTTCATCCCATATGGAAAAACTCTACCGC
>JABGLY010001080.1:0-15215 GCA_013623525.1 Fusarium dimerum | reverse complement strand
AAAGAGATGTATGTAAATGAAGAAAGGGAAAGCATGAAAACACTCCCAGGGAAAGAAAAACCAAGTCATTATTGAATCCATCGTCTTTTAGGTTGTGATAACTGTGCAGCTCTAGTCGAGAAAGAGTGAGGCTAAAATCGTTATGTGTCAGATTTTACAGCCAAATAACACACGTTTTAGTGTATGCTACAAAGTTATTGGGGGGGGGTTAGGGGAGCATTTTCTCCTTCAACTTCCAAATCAACGTCTTGGCAATTCCAGAGAGGCCACCATACGCATTTCCCACTCTACCAACAACAGGAAAAAACAGCCTGGAGTTTTTCAACCTCAGAGACAAACAATAAGTTAAAAAAAAAGATGACAGACCAAGTAACCACGAGTTAACGTCATGTGAGGCAACTAGGTACCATCTTATCGGAGTGACCGTCCTTGTCCGGGTCGGCAGCGATTCGTTGTCAACCACCGGTGCGCCGGCCGGTCCTCGGGTGTCCGCATTTCGCTTTCTTGCTTGAGTCGTGTAAACAGTGATTGAGCCAATGGCAAGACCAAGCGTCACTCAGCTGAATCAAGGAGGGGAAGCGTTGGATATGATTTCCTTTGCGGGATAAGAACGTATCTTGAATGGGTTGTACGGAGTATACCAGATGCAAATAATCGAATTCTAGAGAAATGAGACGCATGTGCTTCTCGCCTGACAAGTGCTCCCTCGATTATTCCAATCATTCCCAGACCCAGAAAGAAATCCAAATTTCGAGGATCAAGAGAGGAACAGTGGTCAACCAAGATGCTTTCATCTACTTGGACTAGCGTCTTGTCTATCGAACTTGGTCCATACCCCGGACCCTTGTCTTGTCCTGTGCTTGCCGGTCCCGGTAACACTTTGAGTTAGTTTACTCTACTACAAGTTATCCCTCATCTTTTTGTAAATTCCGCACGGCACGAAAATGGAGAGGGAGGGGAGGAAATCATGAAAAACAACAGCCACTATACCCTTCAACGAATCAGCTACATGCTTTTTTGTAAGCCATTGTCAGCCATCTTTTCAAAGCTGCATCAACGTTTCTTGTCTCAGGTTTTCCCTCGTCTCTTCTTTCTTCTCTCACGGGAATGAACGGGCATGAAGAGAGAGTATGAAAGGGCTGTGGACTAGAGCGTAAAAAAAAGAGTTTGGAGGTTGAAGTATGTATTACGATCTGCGACGCCTGACTCGACGCGCTGGAGGTAGATTAGAACAAAAATCAATTTGGGTATCAACCTCAATCAAAGCAAATACGGGGAGTGTGTGTTTGTCGGGACTGCAACTTAGAGGCACATACCGGTATTTGCGCGCGCAGACGTCAATATGGACAGGAACAGAAGAGGAAAGATAATCATGAAATCACAGTATTCTCATTCCGCCTGATATCGATAACGAGGATTACCATCCTAGAGTACGATAGGATTCCCTTCAGCCACTTTGTCCTACCGGCCAGAAAAAGAAAAGAAAAGAAACCACCGGTTTGATTCGCTGCGCTCACCATGTCGTCTTCGTATTTTGATAGCCAAGTCTCATCATCACTTACAGGAAGTCTCAATTCCCTGGATGTATTTGCCAACATCCGAGTGGGAACTTCTGGACCCGACCGATTGTCAATGGAAACCTCTAAGTTGCAATGATGAGCTTCTACCCACTTTTTGGACCAAAAATCCAGATGCTCAACATTGTATGTAATGTAATGAGGATGGGGCTTTGTACTGTACTGAGCAGAAGAGAATGTGACAACTCAAATTCATCTATACCTCGCCTGTAGATCCATAACTCTCTGCTGGGTAAAAGGAACGTAGAGAACAACGTAGTTTCTCCATCTTGTTAATTAACCAGCCCCAGCTAAACCACAAAAGACGTACGTAAACTCTTTGGAAATCTAGACAAGGGTCCTTTTTTCCCACTCTGCTGCGTGTATCACTTTACTAATAGACGCTCCAGCGGTTCTCCCGGTCTTTTACGGAGTTTGATCGTTGTGGATTTACGGGGTTGAAAGAGGAGCACATAGCTGCCCAACTAGGGGGTTATGAACAAGACCAGGCAGTGCTGTAAAAGTAGGTAGGTAGGACAAAGCAAGCCTAGCAACAAAACCAATTAACGACAATCTGGTCAATAATCCTTATCTTTGGTCTTGATTAATATCTGATACATACCCAGTCAGAGAGTTTCTGACTGACATGCTCCGCGGAAACACACATAATTAAGATTAAGAGAGCGGCAAGACGTAGGATGTTGGATAGATTAATTGCAGATTACAGGCCACCTCCTCTATAACCTGGCACAGGCATAAAACAACATGGTATTGCATGGTAATAACGCATAGTTCTCATCATGCATACGTTTCAGAGCATTGATCTGTCTCCCTCCTGATCAAAAATGTGAGAGTGAGAATGTGCCTTGGGAAGCTCAACACGAGATGAGAAAAGGAGAGAACAACGCTATCTTGAAGCTCAACCATAGTCAATGTTTGATGATCCTCCAGTGACTTCAACTCCTCGACCTCGTTAGTTTGGTGGCTTCACTTAGGCTCAAAAGCATACCACCAAAATAAAGAGAATTTGAACTTGCTTGCATTCTCTTCTCCGTGAGATCAGAGCAAACTGTGCTTAAGTTATAAAGCGCGCTCAAAAACAAAAAGGCGACTTCCGGAGTGTTTTCCTCTTCTTCAACTCCCCATAACTTGCACACATTTCTCCACCGCCTTCATCATTCATTCTCTTCCCTTCATCAACTGCAACTCCCCCCTCTCCTGCCCGTTGGAAGCAAAGCAACAAGCAAAAAGAAACAGAGCAACCCACAGAAAAGCGGTCTCCACCAAGCACACCCACAAAGATCCAGAATCCCTGTCATCCTCCACGCTAAGATATCTTGGGCAGATTATCCCGGAGTCTCTCTGTTCGAAGAAGGTACGTACCTGCCACCCCGGTATCTCTCCAGTTCCCACTGTTTTCCCACCAAGTGGGCACACCACTAGCAAGAAGGGGAAGAGCAGGGGCCTCCATGCCCACAACTGCTTTCTTCCGCCCAATCCCTCCCTCCCATTACCACGCGACGGTCTTGACCGCAAAAGAAGCCACTTTCAAAGACCGCGCCCTCCTTCACAAGATCTGCCAACTCCAAGCAAGCGTTCCCGACAGGCTTCTCTCTCCCTTACAGTCCTGCCCTGTCCTGCACCTATCCTGGCAGCTGGTCCTCCTCTATCATTTACCATTTGCGTCTTGGGGCTTACCAGTAAGCTTTCGTCTTGGCTCCGCTCCCTGACTCTTTCCTTTCCTTTTCCCATATTTCATTCCGTTCCCACGCCCCCTCCTTCCCCATTTCCTCCTCTATTCCACACTCCTCCTTCCTGGGAGCGCGTTTATCTATCGCCCTCCATCCGCCACCTACACTCCCCCCTCCGTCGTTCTTATCCTTGCCGCTGGCTCCAAAAACATACAATAACAAGCCTCTCCCGCAACAGCATCTTGATCTGATCTCCAGTACCATCTATCAAACGACGTCAACGCTGCTTGCTACTCTTCCAACAACAATATATAACAGCACTCACCACACCTTGCTCCCTCTGTCAACCATCGACACGCGAGCATCTCGATAAACTACTACTACCTATTCCGTCTACGACAACTCAGACGACACCCTCACCCTCTTCCCAGCATTAGAAATGGCTACCGATTTGATTATGCCTACCTTGCCGGGTGGTCAGCAGTCTCAACACTACTTTCCTCAGCGCCCTCAACACCAGCGCTCTCAGTCATATCAGATTCCTATCGGTCCTCAGATCTCGCCCAGTGGTCACGAATCAACCAGCCCTGACTCCAACGGATCAACTTCGTCCTCTCCTCGAGCCTACCACACTCGACAGGTCCGACCTATGTACATGCCTGCTGCTCTTCGCCCCAACTTGTTCCCCTCCAAGAAGACAAAGACTACGACTGTTGACGATGGAGCTTCCGGATCAAGCGCTGAGTCTGACGCTACCCTCCGCCGCACCAATGGCAGCATGATCAGCTTGCCTGGCATGTCTGTCTTTGGCAACCGACTCTCGCGCGTTTCTACCGGAGAGAGCACACGAAGCAGCGTCGATGGCGACTTCGACCTGGAGATGTTCCCAGAAGTGACCTCCTTGCCCAGCCGCACCCACTGGAAGGTGAGTTTGAGCCTATGCTCATAGTCGCATAAGTAATTAACAAGTAATCAGGCCGATGCCGAAGCTACAGTTTGCGACGATGCTACTTGCAAGCGCAACTTCAACTACTTCACTCGAAGACACCACTGCCGAAGATGTGGAAACATCTTCTGCGACTCCCACTCCGTATTCGCTGTTCCTCTTGACCAGAATGCCAACTTCAACCCTCGAGCTCCTACTTCGCGCACCTGCGGACACTGCTTCGAGGAGTACAAGGTCTGGTATAGCCGCAACAGCAGCCGCGCCTCCAGCACTACCTCATCTGAGGTTCATCAGACCACCCCTTCAGCTCCCATCAAGGCTGGCGGTGTCGCTGAGGACCACTCGCTACCCCGAGGGCCCGAAGCTGCCGCTAGTGTTCCACGAGACTGGAACTGGAGCACATTCTAAGCAATGTGTATCTGCCCATTCATACGTTAACGAGGATTGAGCGATGACCTTTCTCATGACCTCACCACACCCATACCTACCCCTACTAGTCGCGAGCGACGGTAGAGACTTGATACCCGAAGCTCATAATGCTTCACGACGCTACGACATGATCAAATAGACTGATGGAAATCTTTCGACCAGAGGTTCAGCTTTCGCTTCAAACCTCTTAATCACACATTCCACTTGGCTGCGATCAACTCCAAATCACACCATTGGAAACTACCTTTCTGGTGACGGTCTTTTGGCCAGTCTCCAATGCTATTTGCCCTACACATGCTTTTTTTTTCCCCCTGCAAGCGAGGAGTTCTGGTTAGCATGGTCAACTGGCCAATTTTTGCGATGGTCCTTACTCCTTTGATTTCTTTTTCTGGTTCTCATTTTCAGAGCTCCAAAAGATGGCCGAATGCATTCTTCTGAGAATAGATTCGTGCACAATCTTTCTAGAATAATAGTTCAATTCTTGAGGGCGTTTTACGGTTACATGAATTTACATAGAATACGGTTAGCCGGATATAAGGACTAGACTCGAGCGATAGTTGACGGCATCAGAATTGATGTCTTTCAAGTGGGAGCGTTAACCATGGCCTAGTTCCATGGCTCTACAGCCATGATTTCAAGAATATATATAAATGAACCACAACCCTCTCATTGCATTGCCTCTGTTGTTTTGATGTGATTTGACTATGCTACGCCTGACTAAATAGAAAGAAATGCCAATTATATCATTTTTGTTGTACATAGTAGTCAGTAGTAGAGGAATCCGTCTCAGAAAAGATATGACAAAAGACGGGCTCTCATTTCTGTGGTTCATGAAAACACATGAGTTTGGTGATGCCAAATGGTCCATACCCTCGATGCATTCTTATCCACCGAATCTCATAACTACCTCCAGACGCACCCAGGCTCTCGAGTACTCGAAGATGTGCTTCGATTCGAAGTCTCATACCAAGCATGCCTATCAAGATATATGTGCATATGTGTGTATATGCAGTCTTTGTCGCAGTGAAAAATAGGAAATAGGGACTGTTTGACTCAAGACACAACATGTGTATATTATTGACATCAGAGTATCACGACCAGTTTGAAACTCACTGCTTGAATTGAAAATTTTATTCTTATCCAATGTTTTCCCATCTCTTTTCCTTTTTGAATCCACAAATATCACCATCGCTGCTTGAACGCCATTGTCCTTTTTAGTCATGTACATATATCCCCCACCACGAAATCCAGTGTTGTATATTGTTTCGCTGAGCAAAAACAGTGAGCAGCTATGAGTCTGCAATCTCAGGTGAGCAGATGATTGGAAAGAAAGCATAAGCCTGTCAATCCTAGCCCAACGTTGCCTATCCTTCCCACAGATTGACCGTCTGGGCATTTAAGCCTTGCGACGAGTCTTGCCGTTGGACTTCTTGGTGGGAGGAGTTGAGGGAGACTCATCAGCAGATCCGTTGACCATGTTCTCGCCGTTGTAGATCTCCTTCTCAATACCCTTGGCGGCATCCCAGCCGGCCTTCTCGGCAAGGGCAACATTGGCGTTGACGTCGACACCACGGCCCTTTTGAGAGGTCTTGCCAGCAACGTTGCTTCGCTTGATGTAGCTGGCAATGAAGAAGCTGACAAAGAGGTACGTCAGAGGGGCAAGGTACAGGACGTTAAGCCAAACAGCAAAAGTTTCTCCAGCAGTCATGATGCAGGGCTGAATGACATATCGAGTCTCGGTAGTGGTGGCAGTCTTGGGATCATAGACTTGGGCAATGGCCTTGCCAGCACCAGGGGCAGCAGCAGCCTCGGCGGCGCCATAGATGAACTTCTTGAGAGACTCCATGGCTCCAGCGGCAGTGGGTACAGCCGATTCGGAAGGCGAAGCGGCACCCTCTTCAGGAACGGTGTTGGTGTGGGTGGTGACGACAGGAACGGTGTAAGAAACGAAAGAGTGAGCCATGGCATAGGAGGCACCAACGAGGAACTGAGTGATTTGCATGGTAGTCAGGCTTCGCTTAATGGGGGTAGGGACTCTGACGTTGAAGGCAGTAAGAGTGTAGTAGAAATACTGTAATCAAGGTGTTAGTTGGCTTGTCGTTCAAGACTGAGGTATGGGGTGCCGTAAGACTTACCATGAGAGAGTGGATGAAGGAGTTGATGAGAACAAACATCCAGATGGGAGCAGACATGTAGCGCATACCAGCCCACATACAGAGCATAGCACCAGCGTGATGGTAGGTCTGAAGAGTAGAGCTAAGCTTGCCCTTGGCAAGAATGATGAAAGTGTCAAGGACTTCGTAGAACTTGCTCAGATAGAAGATCCAGCCGTAGTAAGCCAGACCCTCAGTCCACATACGGCCAGGCTCGGTTCTGCTGGGGAGTCCATCAACAAAAGCGGCGTTGCTGGCAAGGGAAGCATAAGAGCTGGTAGTGTCATTGTAGTAGATAGAGTTTCCAACGCCAGCGGCACCGTGCAGACGGCAGAAGCTATCAGCAGTACCAACGATACCCTGGGGACCATTGGGGCTCTGGATACTCCTCCTCATGCCACCAAGCATACCCCAGAAGGTCCAAGCCGAATAAACGGCAAGGAAGACATTGTGGAGGACGACAAAGACATGGAAAGGGCGAGTCTTTGCGATGGCCCAGGGTTTCTTGTTGTGAGACTTGTTATAAATGTTGAGGCTCTTGACAGTGACGGCGTATAGAATGGCAATTGTCAATGGGACCTTGGGGTCGAGAGCGGCGGTAAAGATGTGATCCGGGATGTTGAAAGGTCGCAGGACCGAAGTCGGAACGGGGGCGGGAGGGATCGGTGCCGGGGCATTGGGAGGAAAGGTGAAGAGACTGGAGTCTGGCACTGAGCGCAGAAGATCGAGTTGGCTAGTCATACTGAATACGATTCTGACTGGATCTTTCTGGTGGTTTGGAGGGTTGAAGTAGTGCAATTGAGAGTATCCGAGTCTACGTATAGAACCGGCGCGGCTTGTATGTAAGTCGAGAGCTGTCAAGCACGGAATGTTTCGACAGCCAACCACTCTTCAAAACAAGAGAACGAGCAAACCAATCTCTTGAAACGATCTGAAAGGGATGAAAGAAGACAAGAAAGGATATAGAATAGTTTTGCAAAAGAAAAATTGAGGATGTGGGATTAGAGAGAGCTTGAAAGAAAGAGGAACTCGACGACTTTTTAGCTCTTAAACGTCGACGACAAACTTATCGGTCTTTAAATTTTAGTACCTTCCTTTTTGCCCGGGGGGGGCAAAGCACAGTAGGTACAGCTCGGTACATTACACCTTCCCGTCATTCAATACCTGCCTACATGAAAAGAAGTTACGCATATCTATCTACTTACGTAGAGGGGTCCTTCCTCAGACAGAAAAAGATACGGTACGAAAGGCCAAGAGCTTTCAAGGGGGTCCCGGAGACTGGGGCCGGGTGGGAGAGAGGCCATTGTTCCACGCCCCAAAGAGACAGAGAATGGACATGGGGATATGGTGGTGGTTGGCACCTGGTTGTTGAGTTGCCTCGCACCCGCTTTATTTGTTCTGCCTTTTTTTCCCCCCCTCTTGTTCAGGGCAGTTGCTCCGGGATTTAATAGGGCGTTCGCACCATTTTTCTGATCAAAGGGGCCTATGATATAGAAGATGCCGTGAGAAGTCGTGAATGATGTTTAGATAGTTAGCACAAGGGTGATTTGATTGTCAATCATGGCAGACTTAACTGTCATGAAAATGCAAACCAAAGTTCCCACGAAGACAGCGCTGTGCTACTTGAACATGACAATCACTTCACTTACACCCAAACAGTCAACAAAAAGGACAGACCTAAAACAAAAAAGAACAGACATGATAGAGGAGCTCCCTCTCACAACAAATTTCCATGATGCTGTACGCTTATCCGGAGAGGACAAATAAGCCAGCCAACCAACTAACAAGAAACGATACGAAGACGAGGGAAAAGAGGACCCTGTAACGTTATCCGAGCGTCCAACAGTTTCAACAATGACAGACAAGCAAGCAGTGGGCGACGTCGAACACACACAAGAAAAGATTTGCAAACTGGGGACAATCCTTCCCCTTCTCAACCCTTGTACTACTTTAACTTGTCTCCAGAAGCTAGAAGTCGACGTCGTCTGCGGGCAAAAATTCCACTCTGATTGATCCGGTGTGGGGATCTTTCTTTTCTTCTTCTCTTCCATTATTGCCTCCTGGCATGGGTGACATTTGGGTCAAGTCTCTCCCCCCCCCGTCACGAGACCTTCTTCAGCTACTGTATGAAAATGAGAGAGAGAGTAAGTGTGAGGTTGGACATGATTGATGTATTGTTTGGTTGCGTTACGGGGGGCAATAGGTACTAGTTCGTTCGTTGATTTTCTGATGGGGTTGAACAGTGTTGGTTAGGTTAGTTTGTGATTGCTTCTCCAAATATTGTATCCGATATCCTCCTCTCATGCTACTGACTAGTAATGAACTCTTGACAATTACCTCAGACTCTGGAAAGTTAAGCGGTCATGTCAGAACTCTTTTTCCCCCTCCTATATCTCCCCTCACTTTGTATTGCAAAATCTTGCATAAAGGATGTAAGGGGGGATAGAGTTATATGCAAGATGTCAACACAATACAGTTGTAAATACTTGTATATGCCACACACACACAGACGCACCAAAAATCCTACTATCGATCTCGCCAATACCCCAGGCCAGGACCTCAGATGCATCTACAGTCCTAGTACTGGTCGATACTGGTCCTGGTATTGGTACCGGTACCAGTCCAGCATCTGTATGTTCCAGAACACAAGAACAACAATTCACACATATAGAAATGATGGCAACGTCTAAAGCAAGACCCGACCTATTTTTTTTTTTTTTTGTTGGGGAAACACTAATGCAATATCCGAGATTCACCTCCCGGACCTGGTCCCAGTGGGGAAGAACTTATTGTCTGTATTTTTCGCCTCCTCTCGGCAGTACTAACTAAAACTGCATTTTATGTTACATGGATCCTGTTGGGCAAAGGGGGGGAAAAGGTAAAGTAGAGACGTCGTGTGTCTTTGAAAACTGACTCTTTATCTTTTTTTTGTCCGAAGAAACTTAAGCGATTTTGAGCCTCCTGCTCGTTCTTCTTTAAAGGGTCTAGAAGGTGTGATACTAGTACAACAAAGACGGGACAAATGAATGCTATATTGTACTGTAGCATGGAGAATTAGCTTTAATTGCCTAAGTGACACTCTCCGTCGAGAACGTATTATAAGACTCTGATTTGTCAATCGGCATTGCAGTTGGATAATTTTGCTGTTACTTTATTACATTTTGAAGAAGCTGGTATAATGATGTGGCCGACATGAAAGAAGGACAAGAAAGGACCCTGGATTTTTTTTTTTTTTTTTTTTGAACACTCGAATTAATTATCCCTGCCCTTTTCTATCAAGCCAAGCTACTTCTTTCCCTTCCACCATCTTTCCACCATATATTCCAAAACCACATCTAGTAAACAAGAGTAGATAGATATCTAGCAAAGTCAGCTTGTCCCTTTTTACTTACAACATAGAGACACGCTCAACAACCTCCACTCAGTATTCAGGCCAGAGAGTATCAAGGAAAGGTACAATTACATAAACCCCATTCTTTTTAAACCTCGGCATGCCACCACACCGATACCCGAGCCTTACACGAAACGCAAACCCCAAACAACGGTATCGACATCGACATCGACAAGAGATAGAGAGAGAAAAAAGATTCTCAACAAAATTCAACAACTTCTTCTTTTTCCCATTCCAACTTCTCATTCCGGCCAATGCCACGCCTCTATTCTCTCTTTTTTTTTTCGCCCCTCCCCGGGACCATCACACCTAGTGCATCTTGTCAGAATAACTTGTTTTTTTCCCCACACGCCTGAAAAGAAAACCCTCCCCGTAAATTCACACATGGGATGTCCAGTTGGCGAATAGTGTACCTAAGTACCTACAGTAAGTACCTGATCAAAGTCAACTCTTGGGGTTCTATATCCCTTTCCTTCTTTTGACGTAGATTGCGAGCAAGGAAAACAACCATCATGACTGTCTTGTTCTATTACCATCTAGAGCTTGGGATGAATAATGAATACCGGGGAAGTGAAAATGGATGCGCAACGCATTTTGTCCCAAACAAACAACTGTGAAGATTACAGCCCCATCTTTCATGCTCGAATACGCCCATCATGAACCATCATGACTCCATAAATTAGCCACCAAGTCAACTCATCAAGAACAGTACTCGTATCCGTCGCTCTGCTCTTCTTACTGTCTGCTCCCAAACCACAATTCCACTTACCGATACATCCCTCACTTAATCGCCACTTTGTCTTCTCTAACCCTGTTGTTTTCACCGTACGCGCACGTACATACAGCACAACTATCTCATACCCTACCTAGCTTTCTCCGTCCGCTCGGCCGAGAGTGGGGTCACCCTCCTCCAACTCTCTCGTCTCCTCTCACTCGGTCCCCTTCCGGTCATGGCCATGACCCCATGATATCAAAGACTCCGTCGGACTTGTGTCCTTATCCCTTCTCTCCGTTCCCGTTCATATCCCAGCCAGTCTCCCTGCAAGGAACGGTCGATATGCCATATGTTGCCATATGTGACTATTCTCCTTGACTTTTTTTTTTTTTTTAACTCTCATCTCGCCCTGACTGACTTTGTCGTACCACATCATGACAACATCATGGCTCACATGCGCTAATTAATAGTTGAGCCTACACGTGTGTACCACAAAACAACATTCAAGAACGCCAACACCAGGAACAGAAGAGCAAGGACCGCGCATCAGTTTAAAATGTAGTTAATCATGTTCATATCTGCTTTAAATCCGAAATTCCATCCTTCCAGCTGGTTCATGCAAACTACCCATTGGCCTGATCCCATCCATATCCTTGCGTAGTATACATAAATAACCCTTCATGAACCATCGTTCTGATCTAGTGAGCCTTTAGTACCACTCACCACCAATCCAGCGGTTGAAGAAGTCCGAAGATGCCTCGGGCTGGTCCATGGGAACCATGTGGCCGGCGCCGTAGATCTGCATAAAGGTAAAGTTACCGCTCGACTTGATCTTGCCGTAACCCTTCTTCTCGCCCTCAATCTTGAGGTCCTTGATTTCGGCGCCCTTGAAGTCCTTGTGTCCGGGCCACTCGAGGATGTTGGTCCAGGCCTGGTTGCCGAGCCAGTTGCAGATGAAGTCGGCATCACCAGCATAGATGAGAACAGGGATCTTCTCCAGGATCTTGGGCACAAGCCTGTGGTAGGGCTGCATCCAGTCACCGGCAAAGAGGAAGTTGCGGTTGATGTCCATGTTGCAGCTGTCGTAGCTACTGACTTCGGCACCAAGAGCCTCCATGACGTCCTTCTGGTTGAGGTAGTCAGCAATCCAGCCAAGGCCAGGGTAGCAGAGGTTGGAGCTGTCCTCGCAGCTGCCTCGGATGTCGTAGACATTACGACCAGTGCGCTGGTAAGGGCCCATCATAGCGTTGTTACAGTAGATGCTGGCGGGGACACATGACCAGGCACTGCCAGAGTCGTAGCAGCCCTTGATCAGGGACTGGCAGCGGGGGAGGGCGTTGTCCATAGACTGGCACTCGCTCTCGCTAAGAACGGATGGGTAGCCACCCTCGCCACAAGCCATGGGGCGGTAGTACTCGTACTGAGTGTAACCGTCAGTGAGACCGTTGCCGATCAGGACACTCTTGAGGTTGATGTTGCGCTTGTCATGAGACAGGATCTCGTTGGCAAAAACGGGGATGTAGTGGCCAGCATATGACTCGCCAGCAATGTGGAAGTCTTGCTTGGCATACTGGGGGAACTGCTTGAAGAAGAGAGTGAGGAGAGCGTAGATGTCCTTGCCGGCAGCGACAGTGTTGCTGACAGAGCCACTGCTGTATGAGTAACCAACGTTAACGGGCTGGTCGAGGAAAATAACAGAGGCATTGTTGTTCCATGAAGAGGGGTTGTGGACAACTTGGATCTTCTTGTCGATTGAAGAGGGGCCAAGCTCAAGGAAGAGGCCAGTCAGGGAAGAGCAGCCAGGGCCACCGTTGAGCCAAAGGACGACGGGGTCATTCTTAGGGTCGTTGCGGGACTCGAAGAACCCTTTGAAAGTTAGCGATGATCAACGGCAGTTTATCGATATGTTATGAGCTTACAGTAGAAGAGATGCTTGTCCTCCTCCTCGTCATCGAGATATCCACTGTATTGGACGACGTCGTCGACCTTGAGCTTGGCAGGGTCAACCTTCTTGGTACGGAGGTTGTAGTTCTCCAGTCTACCGCCGACTTCGCGGTGCTTCTCACCGTTGGTTTCGGTCCAGAGGGCCTGGACATCAGCGCCCTTGAGGACGTGATCCCAGTGGTGGTCAGGTCGGCGGTCAGCCTTCTTGGGCTTGGTGTTGAGGGCCTGCTGCTTAAAGGCCTCGACAGCGTCGGGAGCGAGCGAGGCAACCTCATCCCAGACAGCCTTGGCCTCGCCGGAAAGCTCACCAAAGAACTTCTCGAGGGGCTTGGTCCATGAGTTGGCATCGAAGTCCACGTCAATCAAGGGCTTCTTGTTATCGCCACCAAGGACCTGCTGGTCATGGAGACCAACGGCCGAGGAGGCGGCGCCCAAAACGAGGGCAGAGGTAGACAGACGCATTTTGAAACAACGTCGATACCGATATTACTATCGTGTTGATGATAGAAGAAAGATGAAGTAGCCCAAAAAAGAGATGGATATGGGCGGAGAGAGATGATGGAGAGGAGAGAGAGAAGAGGCACGCCGAAGATATAGACAGTGAGGTAGGTATGTAGCATGGACGGTCCAGGCGAGGCGGGTGACGACGACCCAGCTCTGAAACTGGGGGAAGCTGCCCAGCAACTGCCTCCACCTGGGAGGCCTAGGATCCTGGGGAGGGGAAATGATCCAATCACGTCCCACATTGCCGCTACCTTCCGTAGCGGCAGGAGCGTGAACCTTAACAGCCTCCCATACGAGATACGTGGCGACCTGTTAGCACTGTCCAGCGGTGGGGCGGCCCTGACAAAAGATCCGCAAGGTACCGATAAGCTAGGCCAAGTCAGTCCAAAACGATGATCCACTCAACTGATAACGTGATGGGTTCGTCTTAGGACCATGTTGACCTTGATGAGTCGTCGATAAGCGTGAATTTGCGGGCGTTCATTCTGAAGCAGTCATGGAGACTCAAGGAGCGTTTAGTTTTCCGTTGTAGCACCCAGTACCAAGAAAACGAAAACCCAGCGTTGTTTGGAGGACACTATTTTATCTACCTAGTGATGTACCGAATGTCTTGTCGGATTGAGCGTTTGCGGTATTATCCAGTCAGCAAGTGTCCCAAATTGTTCCAGTTTAGCCGGTAACGGGGGCCTTGGCCAGGTACATGACGTAGGTAATTACTTTGTTGTTTCCAGTCAGACTCACATCTGCACTTTCCTTTTGGGAGCGCGTGCGTGTGTCTTGTGGCGTGGGAATTAATTAAATGCAAACACTCAAAAAAACGTGGAGTAAAGGGTCGATCCAAGCCTCTCCAACATGTTATTCCTTGATCAGGTTTAAGCTAGGAGACCAACTCGGCAACGCTTTGCATGTACAGGGACAATTTCCTTGATTAAGTAAATTACCTTCAGCTGCATTACTTTTGCATTTTGATTTAACTCTGCATCTTGCCTTAACTCTTACCTTGACTCTGCTTCCTGCTTCCTGGCTTGTTGGAAGGGGAATGTTCAAGATAGAGCTTTTCGGCGCAATAATACCCTGAGTTCTCTCTTGGAAAGACTTGTACGGAGGACCAGTGAAGGTGCCCTCGACAATATCAACAGTGATATCAACCGAGTTATATATATAGTCTCGCCAGCAAATCAAAAACTATACACGATTCAATTCTAACTCATCGTGGCAACACCGTCAAATCACCATCACCACATAACAGCGTGAGCTGTGCCGATTCACACTATGACGGAATCCGCAAACAATACCCAGGCGATCTCGAAGACCGAAACGGTACAAACCATTACTGCATGATTACCACGAGTGTGGTGGAAAAAACCGTGTATGAATAGGATTTCTCATTGCGAAGATTCATATCACACAACAGCTTGTGACAAGGACTGGGAGTCGTTAGAAGAACGCTTGTGCCCTTTGACGAGGGGTTCATGTATGAATCAGTGCGAGAACTCGGGATGGATAGAGGAAGAACAGAACAAGAGAGCTGAAGGGAGAGAAGATGTGGGCAAAGAGGAAAACAACAAAGAGACATGTCGACTCGGAAACAGCACCTCCGGAAACTACTTTGGCAGCGACTTGGATGAACAAGCAAATGTTCTATCTTCAAATTCTCATTGAAATTGCTCGGATGGAGCTGAAGAGTAGGCTCGAGGAATAGTACTGCAAGGCACAAGCTTCGTACTACTTACTGCATGATTTAGATCAATGAGACTCGAGCCAGGATTTGCAGCCCTGTCTGGAAAGAGATCAGTTTTGCTTCCTCGTCCTCTCCGTTTGTCAATCAGGGACAGCAAAAATGCATTAGGTCCCTAACTGACAGGGGGGGGGGGGGGGGGGGGGGG